>PVLD010004655.1:0-122472 GCA_004027595.1 Dinomys branickii
AAAAAAAAAAAAAAAAAAAAGAAAGCACAAGAACCAAAAATCCAAAGACAAGAAAGAAAACAGGCATACATCAACAACAGCATCAACATCAACAACAACAACAACAGAAAAAAAAAAACACCGCTTGTTACTGCTTTACATATTGTTATCTTCGAAGTGTATGTTCAGGCTAACACATACAGATATACACTATTAATCTAATATCCTGTCTTCGATTATTGCTTAGCATTAAGTGATATAATACACTAGTAGAACCATGTTAGCCCTCCTGCACATATGTATATTCAACTGCATTTTGTAAACAGGTTTTCATTAGCAGAAAAACGTTAAATTAAGAGTGCTGTGCCACATTAAAACTGCTGATGTTCTGCAGCACAATGAAGTCACAGATTATAATTTCCGCTTTTCATGTGAATCTCTAGCAAATTAGCATATACAATCTGACATTAAACATATGATACCTCAGATGCTCAGATGTGTTCCTTAAAGAATGTGTTACTAATGGTGAAACAAAATACTTTCATCTTCCTTGCTTTGTTTACATATTTTGAGAAACATAAATGCACTTTGTTGTGTTATTCAAATGTCAAAATATCTTCGTCTCAAGAAAAACTGCTAAGGCTAAGTAATGTATTATTAAATGACATAAGCTTTAGCTGAAATGTACTTAATTTCCTACTGTTAAATATATATGTGCTGTGTTTCCTCTTTTTCCTTTCTTCCTTTGATTTCCTTTTTCTCTTTTCCTTTTCTTTCCTCTCCATTCTCTCTTTTCTTTTTTCCTTTTTCCTGACTTCCTTTCTATCTTTCTTATTTTTCTCTTCCTGCCTCCCTTTCATTTTTGACTGTTTTCTCTGAGTAAATTTATAGTGTGGTCATCTCACCCTTTTTAATATTTCTAAAATCTCCAATTTTTGTTATATTACAGTATTACAAAATTTTTAATATGTTTACATTCTTAAAAGCATCTCACTGTATAAATTTTTTGATAAATCCATAATTTTTATAAAATAAGTGACTTGAACACAAAACATTTATAAACTTCCTAAGGATAGCAGCTCAATCAATCATAAGAAGTTTAATAAAAAACCACAAATTTCTATACATTTCATTACTGTACACTATTTAAATATTAAAGAGCATTTATTCTTCAAAAGTACTGGAACTCTGCTTATGGTTTGTCTTTGGATAGCTTGTGGCTTATGAGTTGTAATGAATGGGTGAGAGGACAATTTTACAATATAGGCTGTACCATAGTGACGTGGTATGTATGTGTACCTTCTCTGTGTGTACCTACAAGCTTTTCTCAATGAACTGCAGTTTTCTGAATTCACCTAATCCTGTATAAGCAAATCCAAAATGTGCATTATGTTCAAATTATTCTCTAATGTGAGTAGAATATTTTAACAAGTTCAGGAATATTTTAACAACTTCATAGAATATTTTAACAAGTTTTAAAAATAATTAGAGTTGAAATAAAGTAGCATGTTTTTATATCCAGAAATAAATTTAAATTAGGAAGGTATTTCTTAAGCACATATCTCCTGTTTCCTAATAGACTACTAAGGGATAATTTATTTATCATTCAGATTATAACTCCATACCCTCTTGTCTTTTAGGGAAAAAAATATTTGACAGGATCAGGCATATAGCTCAGTGGCACAGCGCCTGCCTGGCAAGCATGAGGTCCTAAGTTTGATTCCTGTTACTAGAAACAAATAAACAAAAAAATTGAATTTCCTTTTTACTGGAAATCATAAACTAGTATCAAGTGAAATCCTCATTTACTAGTGCCTGAAATGACTACTTACACATATTTTTGTTTTACTTTAATAGGAATAAAAAATACCCAGATTTTGAAGTGGGGATATTTTGCTTGATATGTTATTCCGCCTTGCAGACATATATCATGTCCTCACTTTGCAAGCCATCAATATGTAGAAGTTTAATTTGTCAGTATTCAGTAAACTTAAAATATATGAAAGGCAAGAATGGAAAGTGTCTAATCATATGCAATGAGAGCTATGAATTTTGTAGGCATTATAGTACATTAAAAAACACTCTGAATGAAAGGAGTGCATGAGCTCCAAATTGCTTCACTTTAGTTATTTAAGAACACTGGCCCAGTGGTGTGTTGTATACCCTTGTCTGGCCTCTTCTGGTTCATTCTCATTCTACTGATGTTCCCCAATAAGACTCGTGCTGCATTTATCCCAAACTATTCTCATCTGTGTCACTGCCTTAGACTGGGTGTCTGTTTAAAGCAGAGAAAACTCTTAATCTATGCATGATATCAAGTCAAAGTCCACTTTATTCACAGAGTCTTCATTGACAAAGCTCTTTGGGGATTTTATCTTGTTTCAACATATTATCTTACTTCCATAGACCCTGTGGTTATTTTTTCTCTCTGTTTTCCAGGCACCACTGAAATTCGTCTTGCTGTCTGCTATTTCTGCTTTCCTCTTGTCCTCATTTTACAAAGGAATGAAATTATGGGAGGTTCTTTATTATTTTTCTGGGACAGAAGGCCTTTTTGTTGAGGCTCCGATTGGAAATATTTGTCTACTCATAAATTTACATACCACTTCCTCTGTAAAATGTTGTTTTAATGTATGTGAATTTTATTTAACTTATAAGTTACAGTGCTTCTACTCTAACAATTAATGTGAAGCTGGCAAATTTTTACTGGGAATTATTTTAACATAATTGCCTTTTCTGCAATAATGTAAGGGTATACAGAATATTTCTGATGTCATTCTGATTTTTTTTAATTTTAAAGAACTTGATTATTACAAATATTATTGAACAAATTGGTTTGAAAAGTAATGTCAAAAATAAAAATATTCATTGTTTCATTTTGAAGAAGTTATAGCACTTCATTCCGATAGCCAAAGGCTGTGTCAAATATGAGGCAGCAGAATGGGAAAGCCCAGTTTTCTGTTGTTTCATCAAGGTATTAGCTGCAGTGCATTCTTGTGCACACACTGCCTTGTTCTGTGAATGGAAATAATGGAAATGATTATTAGATATAACTTTTCTTGTTCTTTTGGATATGAGGTTAACTCACTATATGTTATAATTGCAAATATACATTCATATAATGTGTAAATTCCCTTCTTAGGAAAGATGTCTGGACATTTTTCTGAATTTGAAACATCTCCTTCTTTGGAAATGCACTCATCAGTGAAAGCCTCCACTTTTTAAAATACCTCAGGGCTTCAGGAGGTGTTCATTATTTGCCTTTCTAAGTGCTTGGTTTCTTTTGAAGTCTCTGACAGGTCAAATAAACCAGCTATTCTTCATGCAGGAGGCTGTGTGAGCATGGCTTTTGTTCTTTCAATTGTAAGAGATAAATGGGAAAAAAGATTAATTCCTAAAAGCTTTGTTGAGGTGCGCATTTTATTTGATAATCAGACAGCATTTTAGCTAAATAGAAAGAAAATGTACAGCACTTTATATCCTTTATGAAACCAGATTATTTTTGCCTTTCTTATCCTAAAGCACCCAGAAAAGTCAACTAAAGAATTCATAAGAATAAATGACATATTGAATGGAAATAATTATTAAACATGCATAAGAATACATTTTAGCTGATACATTGATAAAGTTCAGGAATTCTTAAAGATGGAATGACATTAGCTTCTGAATTCTCTTTTTTTAATTTTGCAATAATGTGTAATTCTTATGTACTGAAATTTTTCCTTACTGGTGATTTTTATGGATGTTTATGTGTGTTGTAAAAGCTGATTCCTCTTTGTGTGTTGGAGGGTTGCAAGGGCATGTTTTTGTTAGTGATTATAGTTTATGGAGCGCCAGCGACCAGGCTATATAATTTGGTTTATGGAAAGCCAGCAGGGCACCACACATTTATAGAGATTCAGTGTGCAATTGTTGATGATGTTGTGATGATGGCTGATGTCTTTTTTATTATCTGTGCACTGTAACAATTTGTTATTGCTTTAATCTCTCAATACAGCAAAACAAATCTAAAAAGAAACCATATGGAATATGCATATATTCTTTATATAAATATTTGATATGAGCAAAATTTCATGTTACCTTCTAAGTTTAAAAATAACAAATCAATACATAAATCTGACCACATACTGATAAACAAATGTACTTGTAAAGCCTAAGCTTTCTGTTTTGTGCTATATTTATTAGCAGAGTATCTGTCTCTTGCTTTACTGAAAATCTGTTGTGATTAAATAGTAAGTGAAAGAAATTACCAGCATATATTCAGGTCTTTCAAATAAACTTGACAAGGAGTAAAGTAGCCACAAAGTAATGCACATGAACATTTCAATTAAAAGAAATAGTGCAACAAATCTTACAAAAGTTGGTAAAAGATTTGAGTAAAAATGTACTTGTTGATATACTGAGACATGTTAAATTTCAGGTCTGAGTCTTGTAATAGCAGTATAGTTTTACATGAAAGATTTTCCCTTCAGCATTTTAAATTGTTACACAAGTAAGTACATAAAATACTTAACTTCTTTTCCAAAATTATTCATAATTAAATTATCAATGAAATACAATACAATATTGAATTTGTATACAAATTATTTTCATCAGTTGTAATAACACACAAGAAAGTGGTTTTTCCAAACATCTAATATCATACTCAAGATAAAATCCACCATTTTATACTGCAAGTACAACTGTTAGCTTCTCATTATGACTGTTATCAATCTAAGTTTTTAGAAATACATTTTTACAGAGAGATACTAATCTCTTGGGGGGAAACCATGTAAATATAATTTTAGAATATTAACAGTATACTTTATAATCATGATATTACAGTTTTGCAAATTGACTGATGGCAATTTTGTTTTCATAAAACAGTGTTACATTTGCATTTCATTTTAGCATGCATATGAGGTTTAGGAAATTCCTGGCCTGCCTAGCAGATCAACTTGCTCATCCTGGGAAGGATTATAATTCCTCTCTACCATACAACCCTGAGATCCAGTTCCTTACAATTCTAAATACACAGCTGCAACTTGGAAGTTCATTTCAGGGAGTACAGGATAAAGACATCTTTACTGACGACCTCTAACAGGAAAGCCTGGGATCTTAAGAGCACGGTTTTGTTAAGTTTGAAAGAAAATAGATGACAGTAAATGTATTTCATCAGTAACCCCTCTTGCTTGCTCTTGGTTGGGGTGTTACAGACTGACCTTTCTTTCTATGTCACTTTATGTAGTTTAGGACTCTTTAATTAAAATGATATCTTAAAAGTTTACAAACACAAAGTTTAAGTATTTATGGTTTACTGCTTTGATATTCTACATGTGTACATTACTATTGGTAAATGTAAAAACATTTTTCTTCTCTTCCTATATATTCATGTACGTGATATTCTATAGTCATCTTCTAGTGCAGCGTTTTGCTTTTTCCTTTGTTCTTTTCCTATCATTTATTAATACTTCATAGTTTTTAATTCATGCTAATTTGACATAAGTATGTATTTAATATTTAACTTAATGTAGTAATACGTTTTTTCAGTAATACCTGTGAAAATAAATATAAAGAATAAGGCTATATAGCAAGGTATGGTGACATGGGCCCGTAATCCCAGAAATCTGGAGGCTGAGGCAGGAGCATCATATGTTTAAATGCAACCTTGGCAATGTAATGCCTTAGTAAAATGTTGCCTCTAAATAAATGAATGAATAAATGAACGAATGGGGAAATAACCCAGTGCAAAGTCCCTGGGCTTAAACCCCAGAAGCAGAAAACAAATAAGGCACACCCCATATATACATATATTATATACACACACACACACACACACACACACACGCACACACACAGAAATTCATCACTTCTATTCAAGTCTCATTTAAGATCATAAATCATTTTTCTACAAATTACTGTTAAAAACAAATAACAAAAATTAAATAACAAAAAAATTGCTATTTCCTTCTCAATGGATGCAGCTTTTCAAGTGGAGACCTTATTGAACAAACAGTACTGTGTGCGGAGAAAAGAGGTGGGGGAATCCTGACTTGCAGAACAGAGCACAAGCTTTATACCACCTCTTCCATCCCACTTGCAGGCTTATTTCTGCATGTTCCCCCGGGCACAGAAAATGTCTTTCCTCTCTCTAAGGAGGTGCAAATAGTCAGTGACATAAAAAGTTCACGCATGCGCAGGAGCACTCTGCTAGTAGCACTATGACCCTCTGTAGCACAGATTAAGTTTCTCCTTTACAGCCTTCTTTCTCCCAGCTCTATGAATATTTTGAAAGTAAAAGCCAGTAATAATGTCAAAATGTGATTACAAAATGTTAATTTATTTGGCCAAAATTTTTACCCATGTCCAACTTAACATCCCTTTTCTGGTAGTTGTAGAATAACTCCTTTTTGGTAGCAAATCTCTAAATTGAGAGAATATTTTTTGTTTCCTTTTATTTCATTCACTGAATGTTTTTCTAAGCACAGGTGCAAGCCCTCATAGCCTGGAATGTAAGTTCTCTGCGGAGATCTTCGTGCAAAATGAACTAGAAGTCAGAGTGTGTTCGGTAATTGATTTCTCATTATGAGTCCCACTGTAACCTACATTCGCCACCAACTGTGCGACCCTTTCTAGTGGGACTCCCAAAGGAAAGACACAAGAGTGTGACTTAGTGGGTACAGGAACTGCATATCCAGCAAATCTGTAAATTTAGTTTTCTCCAGCTACTTGCCCTCAAAGAATGAATATAATTCAGTCCTATCAAATTAAGAAGGCAAATTTTCCATAGACTTGTCTCATTTTGTTCTACAAATCTCTTTGCATATCAAAAAGAGCCACCTCATATAGCAGGTGTATACTCTCTTTTCTAAGCTACCAAACTCGGAATTCCCTGGTTTCTGATAGTCCTCACTGCAGACTTAATATTACTCCAGAATGTTTCTCTGCTCCCCCGACTTTCACATCAGCCTGCTATATTCTGTTTTTAAGTCTACTAAAAATTTCCTCTACCTTTCATCCTCTCTCCTTTGGA
This sequence comes from Dinomys branickii, assembly GCA_004027595.1. NCBI lineage: Eukaryota > Metazoa > Chordata > Mammalia > Rodentia > Dinomyidae > Dinomys > Dinomys branickii. The sequence goes on from PVLD010004655.1 coordinate 6,992, forward strand.
AATTACTTGGAAATCTCTCTCTCAGAGCTGCCTGTGATAATATAAACATTAGTCTGAAAATATTTATAATATTCACAAGGGGCTTTCAGTATTGAGGCAGTATGGCACCCTGTCTTTCATCTTTAACAACAAAAAGAAAACAGAAACATCCTCCATACTAAATGTGTTTGTTCACATTAGTCCTCTCTAAATCCTGCCCACTTCTCCTGATGGGGCCGTGTTTAATGGGAAGAAAATGAGCTCCCCACTTCTGATTCCATTTTTCTCTCAATACTGTGCACAAAATACACTTAACTCTAATGTTGATATCCCAAATCACATTTCTTTGTATATAATTTGATTATCTGGAATTTTGATACTAAGATCGCTCATGTTTGAAATGTTCCTCTTTACATATTTCTGATTCCAGCCTCTTAAGTACTTTTTTACATTGTGTGACTTTCCTGGTCACTCTCTTAACAGGTTGCCTTAAGATTATTTACCCTTAAAGAATTCCTGTACTAGGTTCTATGTTACAGCTTTCAATTCATGCTGTGTTTTCTTAAGTATTTCAAAGTGGGGTCTATAATCATAATTGTCAAAGTTTCCTGAACTCTGCACTGCACAAAGAATGAACATCATCACATAATGAGTATAACATAGTGATCTTGCTGGTATTGGTTGATATATGAAATGTTTCATAAGCATCATTTGCAATGATTACTCTCATTTGTATGCCTTGAAGACTATATATTAATGATACTGACTGAAAACTCTTATAAAAAGATTACATTTCTCTGATTTTTAATGTGTTCTTTTATTTCTTCCTAGTTATATTGGCAATGGCTAATTTTAATTCCCATACTAAATATAAATGGTGCATTTTAAAAGAGAAATGCTTAGTGTTTGAAATATTGGCCACTCACACCAAGATACTCATTTTCTGCAGATTACTGAATTGGCTAATTACCTGCAAAACACTGTGTCAAGAATTAATTTCTGTGAAAACCTGATAATGTCTGAGTAGGAATAAGTGTTTGTCTGCAACATGTTTTTGTAAAACCAGAATGCCCTGTATGTGTCTTTTCATAACAAATAAAAGGAGCGAATAGAAATCCTAACAAAATCTCCTGGTGGCAATATGATTTTTTTTGTCCACAAGTGGCCTTGATCAGGGCAGCATGGATTAACAGTCACCAAAGTCAGATGTGAATTGTAGTTGGTGAAATTTAAAAAGAATTAGATTCTGAACGTAAGAATGTAAAAGTTGTATAACTTTGTATTTTCTGTATTGTTTATGGCTTTTCTGGTTCATATGTCTCCATTCTTTTGTCTTTAAAATTAAAAAAAAATAAAATAAAAAATAAAAAATAAAAAGAATGTAAAAGTTGGCCATTAACTGAATGGAGCATTATTTTCTGGTTAAGAAATACTTGCCAAAAATTTTATCTTCATTCCTTTCTCAGTAATGCCACATTTTTCTTTGCTTCAAGGAAAGATAAAAATCCCTTTTCATCCAATTGCAATTCTGCCAAAACATTAACATTATCAAAATATACATCCACATGGAAAAGTGTAATAACCTATTGGCTTAGCATTAAATTATGTTGAATTTGATATGTTTTTGTTGTCTAAGTCAATACTTTTATAAAGCTTGGAAGTTCATTTTTATTTGGGGAGGGCAATTTATAGAATATATTTAAAGCTTACAAGAACCATAGGACCTAGTCACATTCTGTATTCTGTAGCTAATTTTTTTTCTAAGTAAGGAGGGAAGTGAACATTGCAGTCTGGCATGTAGCTTGTTCACGGATACTCAAATAGGAGAGACATGAATGTCTGCATGAGAATATTTTTTTAAAAAGTCTTATCTTCTATAACTATTAGCAGTTTATATTAGAATTCTATATTTTAAATAAAATTAATAAAGAAATATTTCCGTGTATTATAGATTGATGGGTATATATTTGAACAAAATAGGAAATTAAAAAATCAGATAAATACAGAATAATACTATTACTGTACTTATAATAATCAAGCCATTAGTCTATCCTCTCACACATTATGCAAAGGCAAACAAAAACACCAAAATGACACCCAGGATTTGGAGGCAGATTTATTTTAAATCAATGGGCAATTTCTAACTTTACTCTGCCTTAATCTGTAATATTGCATTATTATCTATTCCTGCAACTTCTAGATTATTAAGCACATGCCGTACATTTAGTATTTTTAAATGAGGTATCGCATCAAGATCGCATTTCAGTCAAAGTTCACTTTGGCTATCTTACACGAGTGAGTTCACTCAGCAGTTCTCCCAAATCAGGTGTGTACACTGAGGGTTCGTTTATTTTTAATTTGCCACTTTCAAAAAAATGATACTGAGGAAAGCAGCTAATTTTTTTGGCTGTTGTTTCTTTCGTTTTGCAATTGTTGGATTTAGTGCTGGAATCTAAATCTTTCTCGAACAGCGGAAGAGCCATCAATTTTTATCATATATGACAAATGGAAATACGATTGCCTATGTTCTTGAGACCATATAATCCGCTAAGATATATATTAGTAAAATTAAAGGAACCAAAAAAAAAAAAAAATCAGGACTACTGGGAGAAATATTGCCCTCAGACACAGAGTTACTAACCAGGAAGCAGTGCAACTCCCTAAAGTAGTTTTGATGCTAAACATCAGATTGTCATTGTAGTTGTCCAATTAGGTGTAATATTCTTACTTATTGTTTAAGAATGCATAACACTTGTGCAAAGTTTTAGAAAGGGTTAGGGTAACTATCAGGGAAAATATTGTATGGTGTTGACATGAAAGAAAAGACAGAAGTATGTCTTGAAAAAATAGATGCTGTCATCTTTATACTAGCTTCCTTTAATGGCCTTAATCTCAATCTCCAAAGCTGTCAAAACCGTTACTGATTTTGAAAGGCTCAGAATCAGCAATGGAACATTAACCACTGACATAGTTTATGGCTTATTGACAAAGTAAATATGTTTTCTTTGTTATACTGAGTCTCCTTTCTGAAGAGGTTATGCATCAAATCCATAGGTAAAGACGCCCATATTGATGTAGAACACATACCATATTTCCTGGCTCCGTAGAAATTATGCACAGAGGGAGAAAAAAGCAATGCGGATTCTTCTCTATGTGGCTCATGAGCTTACTAAACAGCATTGCCACTGCTTCTGGGCCACAAATAATTCTGAGTTTCTCCTTGAGGAATTTACTTCTACACCCTTATCCAATTCTATGTAATGCTATCACTTTCTTTCAATGTGCGGATAAAAATAGGCTTGTTTTGGTGGCAATTTCACTGAACAAAGAGAGTACTTACTTTTTTCTTATAATCTAAAAATAGGTTGCATGAAAATAACACAGTACAGGAGAAAAGAGGCTAATTTTCTCGGAATTAGTCAATTATTTAGAATGACTAGTAATTAAGAACTGAGTTGTAAAAACAGATGTCTAGAAGATGAGATATATTTTCCCCTGAAAGACACACTATAACTCAAACCGTTTTAAGTTTACAAATGAATATAAAAATCAGTAAATACAAGTAAACAAAATGATTCTTCTTAAGGGTTCTCCTTAATCCCTTTGCGGTGATGAGCGTGAAGTGTGGGGTTTGCACAGATTACCTTTTCCCGAGCTGCATTTGCCACCCGATATCTTCCCGTCTTCCAGCAGCACTTTTACAAGAGTTTGTTTTTCTTTTAATTTTGGTGAACTCATGCTATTCTATCTTAAACAATGAGAGTTGATCAGCATTTTTTATTTCCTTACATTCAACTGTAAGCAAAGTAAATACGGGAGATCACCTTTTTCTGAAAATTCATTTACTGGGCTTTCATTGATCCATGATACTACTGTGATATGAAAAAATTGGAAATCACCATGTGCTAGTTTAGAATCTACTTGTTTTAGATTAGTTCACTCTGCTTTCTTGATCTACAGAATCTATTTGGTTTTTATGCTAGACCATATTATCTGCAGGTCATTTGTATACACTATGTTACTTACAGGTAATTTTTAGGGAGATCATGAAATATCAATACCCTAAAGGATCTTGAGTTTCACAGATTCTTTAAGAGATCTTAAAATAAAATTAGAAGTAATCACTGGGCAGATGAGTGTTTCATACACTTTACTATTATTAGAGTTTCTTCTAAATAAATGCAGCTTCCTACTGGATAATTTAGATAATTTTGCATATTGCAGATTTTAAATAATCTAATCTCTTTGTACTAGTCTGCACATATAGATTTTTCTGATTTATTCTCTGCTACATGATATGCAATTAATATGCCTTAGGCATTTTGAGATTATTACTATTAAATAGCAACCCTTTAAAAAGGTCTTTTAAATAATTTACTTTCATAAAAAATAAACACTATTATAGAACACTGCCTAATAATTCTTGGTCTTGCAAATATTAAGTGTAACTAGCACTACAGCCTAAGAATAAAAATAGACCTAAATTCAACCTTGGTGGCCCAGTACAATTATAAAAGCTGAAGATGTTCCGGTCAGTCGCTTTGTCTTTTACGTGTAGGGACAAATCAGCTAATCTAAAATGGGAAATGCTTTACTCTGCTTAGAAGCTTATTTACCACATCAAAATATACCAAAGTTTTAACCAGAGGAACTAGTACCATTCAAATAGAAGTACTGAGTCATACAATACTTAATGTTTACAGATTTTTTCATTTTCAATTTCAATACCAAATTCCAACTTCATTCTAACCCAACCCATGAATAGATGACCTCATCTTTTTAATTTATGGTAAGAAGGTCTTAATATTCAATGAGAATATATTCTTATATTAACATTTAGATTAATCATTCACTTAAATTAATGAAATATCAGTATATTAAATCCCATCAAATTTTAGAGTGTAATATCAGTGCAAAATAGTAATTCTTTTGCAGACTGACATGAATTGGGAAGTAGTAATAAAAGCTCTTTTACCCCAGTTAGCTGGGGAAATCTAAGTTCATTGCAAGTTCTAAATAATTTTTATTACATTTTAAAATTTTATTAGATTCTGAACTTTTGGACCTGTGAAGATTGTACTCTGTCTTGGTATTCTTTTGTAAGCTTTCTCTTTTCCTACCACTTCATTCTCTCAACACAATCCACTTTTTACTTTATCTTCTTCCTCAACTCATCCATCTCCTATCATAAAATAAAATGAAGATAAACCAAACAAACAAAATTTGCCAAGGAACTGTGGAATTCAGCAAATTCCAAGACGTCTCTAATAAATTATACAGCATAGTAAGCATCCATAAATTTTCTCTTGACAGTTCCCAACCCCAATGAAAGGAAACAGTAAAGTTAGATCCCAAGGCTATTCCAGACCAATAAAATAAAATAAAACAAAACAAAACAAGACACCTCTAAGTTGCAGTTTGATCTTTTTTTTCCAGAGTAAGAAAGAGATACATTTATCACTACTAAGGTAATTTTTGACGTCAACTTCTGCAATGTTTCATGCAAACTGGATTTATAATTCTCTTATTATGTAGTCTTAAACTTATTTAAAAAAAAAAAAAAGCAAAAATCTTCACCGCTTCTACCAAGGTCACACAGAAATGTGGTATGCTATTTGGTCCTCCATTTAGGGACTTTACTGTGAGGTTGAAAGTTGTGTATTAGGAAAAACAGTAAGAAAGCTCAGTAGGAGTTCTGCCATATTATGAGGTATGTTGACAATTATAATACATATTAGTGGAATGAAAAACCAAAATCTGCCTTTATTTACAGTTAAAGCATCTAGAATGCTTATATTTTGAACTTACTGAAAAGTAAAATTAGCCAATAAATAAAATTACAATTTTAGCCCACACTAAGTAAGTTCATATTTAATTTTAAGTGCGAAAATTTTTAAACCTTCTTTGACTATTTCTGGTCTGTTTTGTTTTTGTTTGGCTATGAGACTTTCTTAAACATACTTCTTTCTCTAAAGAAAGGGCAAAACATTGTATTTGTTCTATAAAGTTGGAAAATAAAAATAATGTAATGTAGGGAGTATTCTGAACGGAAAATGTTGAATTCATTATCACTGGGTTCTACGAGGGCACTAACCAGAGAGCTCATTTCGCAGGTGAGATGAGCAGGTAAACGCTGTACCAGAATATAATTATTAGCGATTTTATTTGAGGCAATTTGTTTCTTCCCAAATAAGTATCTACTACATCTATAGTATTTTAAACTGCTTTAATTTCTTTGAATAGTCTGTCAGTTTTTTAGTGTATGTATGCTGCTACAGCAGAAAAAGTACAGATTGGATGAATTATAAAGAACAGAAATTTATTTTTCCCTAATTCTGAAGACTAGAAATTCATGGCAATTCAACGTCTAATGAGGGCCACTTGGAGTTCCCTGAAGGATAGAGCTGTTGGAATGCTCTCCTCGTGGAGAAAAGGTAAACAAACACACAGACCCTAAAGTAGCTGCCACCAGCCCTTCCAGAAGGTGCTACTCCATGTATGAAGGCAAAGACTTCATTATTTTTCACTTCACAAAAGCTCATATTTCTTGTTTATATTTTATTTGTTGTGGTGCTTTGTACTCAACGACAACCTCATATATGCTAGGCCATGTTTCACCACATAGTAACACCCCCACCCTGTCTGACCTCTTCACTTGGTACATTGAGAATTCTGTTTCAACACCTAAATTTTGGAATACATTCAGCCCATAGCATAGATCAAATTCCTTTCCCTCTTGGATTCAATTATCAGCACAGAGTGCTTGAGTAGACCAGAAGCACACAAACACAAGCCATGGTTATTTAGGCTTAGTGAAAGAAAATAATTTATAATTTGCTTCTTTGGTTTTCCATCATCACGTGCATTTTACATCTGTCGACTTCTCTCTAACAGGTTGACATGTTTCTGTGATTAAGAAAATATTAATGCTTAGTGATTATTAGGGACATTCATAATGTAAATTTAAAAAACTGAGATTGTAAATTAATTCGATATATTTCATTTTTAAAAAAATTTCCTCTATGCACACAGGTTAACTATTCTGAAAACAGTATGTCTTTATATAGGACAAATAAATAAATAGCGGATCATGGAAATTTTCAAATTTCTCACTTTTATTAAGTAATAGAAAGCAACTGGAAGAGAGTAAGGAGTTTCATTTTTGAATGGATTAAAATTGAGGCATCATTATAAACTCATGTTTAGCTAAGTGTGGACACAGACAGTTATTCACAGGAAAATTTGTAGACATGTAAATGTATTTTGGTTATCATACAATCGTGTATGTTCTTGCTCTTTGCTATGTCAGCTAAGAGGGCCTAGCACTGAGGCAGTAACAAACACAGCTTTTAAATTTTGGTGTCTATTATTATTCCCAAGTGCCTTATACAATATACCATCCTCAACAAAATGAACACAAACTAATCATTAGTAAATGTAACATTGAAATTTTAGGTTAGATGCAAATTTTATGTTTTGTTTGTTTGCATTTTGGATGGGAATTAAAGCAAATAGCTGAGATTGAAATCTGTGCTAGCATAATATCAAAATTAATATTTGTGGAAAAATTTCCAGGATATTGAGAACATACAATTACTTAAAGAAATACAAGTTCAGTAAATCTGCCATGAATTTGCATAAATTAGAATAAAGAGCCAGATGTGGTGGTGCACAGCTCTAATCCCAGTGCTCTGCAGGCTGAGGCAGGAGGATCACTGTAAGTTTGAGGCCAGCCTAGACTACTGTCTTGGTTACTTTTCTCTCGTTGCTGAGACAAAATTCCCAACACCCAAAGTGAAGTAAGGAACGGTTTATTTAGCTTACAGTTTGTGGAGGTTTCAGGCCATACTTGGCCGATTCTGAGGCAGAGTGACACATGGCAGAGGGCAAACTTCATGGCAGCAGAGCACAGCAAAACAACCAGTAAAAAGGGAGGAATGGCTGCAAGCAGCCTCTTTCTCTCCCTTACCTTGTAAACAGGCTCCCCCCCACCCAGGGGGCGTGTAGCTCTCACAGTCTCCATGCCCTCCTCTTCCACAGGCTCAGGATGTGTACGAAGTAAGTACCCTGGTTTTCTGCTGAATCACTCAGCCAAACCTCTAGACTCCCCAAGTTGACCCAATGTATCAACCATAACAACACATAGCGATGAAAAAAAAACAAAAAGAACACAGAGCTGATACTTTGTAACACAATCTATGTTTGTTATAAAATTCTGAAATAAATATAAAGTATAAAATATATTGGCTTTTATGTTCTTACTAATATTATAACTGAGTTTAATACTACAAATGAATTCATATTTCCAACACTTAGAAACATTATCAAAAATGTAAGACTCGAGAACAAAATATTTCTTTAAAAAGTTAAAAGCAATAAAGCCTAGACCCCATTTCAAGATATCACTGTATACATTTGAGTAAAACGTTCATACTAGAATTAAGTAATATATAATTTATTCAATACAGTGTACATGATTATATAATACAATATACATATATGTAACTACAGACACATATGCATATATATATTTCCATATCTATTTATGGGTATTTGTATATCTTTAGTTGCACTGTCACAAATGCTTTGATATCCTGAATTGATTCAAAATGTTTGTTTTGCACAGTATGTTTGACTTTGAGGAAGAACCCAACTGCATAGTTCCACATCAGGTGACAAAGTAAATGAGGAGAGAAAGTGATTTTTTTATAGCCTTCTTTTCTCCTGAATGATGCTCCACAGAAGCATTCACATCCTTTTTGATCACACCTTGTAAAGACATTTGAGAAAGATGACTTCTGAGACTACTTTAGAAAGCAACAAGAACAACAGGACATGAGTGTTCAAAGTGTGGGGAGGTGCGTTTGGAGGGGAGTTAATGACAGTTGACAGTGTGTGTTTTGCTGTAATATTTTAAAAAATGAAACATTCAGCATATGTTCTAAACATACTTGTTAAAAGTACAAAGTTACTTTTCCACAAATCCATAGAGATCAAAATCTAGAAGTAGTGAAATAGGAGTGGTCTACAGTTAACACAGCTCTCTCTCCTACGTGAACATTTGATCTTTACATAGCTACATAGTTCTGTTTCTTTTCTTCCCTGAAAATGTGGTATGTAAACTAAGTAACTAGCCAGCTTTCTTCTTGTTACAATGCCACCATCTGATGAAAAAATTTGTTTGTGGTCTATGAAAACACAAATACCTAACAGCAGAGGATGGTTTTTTTCCTGGGTCTTTCACTAAGGAAGCCTCACATCTGTTTTCACAAAGACCATGGAAATAAGCTTCTGGGAAATATTTACTGGGTCTCTCTGTTTTGCAGTAGGAAAAATATATTCACACATACTAATTTTTTAAAATATGTAATTAAAATATAGAAAATAGAGGTAATATTTTTTAAAAGACAACTTAACTTCACCATAATAGGTGGGTTATTATATTCGTACATTCCTATACTTACTATAAATTTATATAGCAGTATTTTATGAAGTTAATAACTTCATTTGTGACATATTTAAACTGTGAGCAGTATTTAGTTTATGAATATGTACATATTTTCAGTTTGACTACATGTAAAAGTCATGTTCAATTTAAAAAATTAAATGGAAATAGAATAATATGTCGGTAATGTCATTTATGATGAGATAAAGTCTAGTGCTTACTTCTGTTTATATATTTATTTTTCATGTAAATATATGCATATAATTCTAAACAATGTATATGATGTCAATAAAATTAGAGATTAGAGTTTAAAATTGGTAAGTATGGCAAAATTGCTATCCTTTTTTTTTTTTTTTTTTTGCTGCTACGTTATTATTTCTGGGATATTACTATCACCAGAACTGTTTCAGTGTAATGTTATGTGCTTTCATGGAAATTGAGGAAATTTAGCACCCGCCTCTAGAGGATAGTGAAAATATTTTCAGTTAAGTATAACATTATAGAAATAAAAGGTATGAGAGTTTGGAGCCTTAAACTTTCTCAAAATATTAAGCACTTTTAAAATTAAATCATTTAAATTTTGTCATATTTTAAAGTTAAAATGCTAAAATAAAAATCAAGAAACAAATGAAAACTTATTAAGTAATCAAAATTTCACTTTAACTACATTTCATGGAAAAAATTGTTAGCAATAATGATTTAACCTATAATTGTTATTTTACTATATTCTTTGTTAAGAAAAAGCTGACTCCAATTTGTAATGGTGGAATAATGTATTGATCCCATAGTTTAGACTTATTCATAGGTTTAGATTTAACATTTATTTGAGACTTAATTATAAAAATGGATAGTGAAGTTCATTGCACAGTTCATAATACAGTTTTAAGTTCCATATGAAATTTGTTAGACATTAGGGAGTATATGACTAAATAAATTATTTATTTGAAAATTATATTATTAAGCAGGATGAATGCAGACAATTTCATTATTTCCTTATAGCCTATATTTTACTGAATAATAATTCATGGTCAACTTTTGACTTGTCATAAGCGTATGATAGAGATGAGGATTTATTTTTCTGCTGTCACAATGTCCCTATCCTTTCAGAAAGGTGGTGAATGTTTGTCCCGATCGAAATTGCCTTAGAAATCCTTGCTTTCATTTTGAAACAATCATACAAATAAGAGATTACGTTGAAACCTATACCAGTTTCAAAATACTTTGAAATAATAATAAAATAAACTATGCAATTGTTCAAAAATTTTGTCTGAAAAATACTTTAAATACTTTTAAATAGTTCTAATACAACATTTCTCTATAATGACAACTATATCAGTATATTAGATGGCTTGTAATGTACCTCTTTGCTTCTACTTGTTGACTTTTACAGCTATACTATTAAAAATTTGAGAAAAGGTAATATAGATCCAGTGGCCTCATAGCAACTTAGATATTTCCTTCAAAGCAAATTCTTTATCACAGCAGTACGTTTGTATTTGTACCTTAAACTTAGTTATTTTCCTTCCAAAAACCCTTGGTGCTAAATGGCTTTAATTTAGCTCTTCTCCAAGAACACACTGTTCTCTTGTATTTTGCCCAGTGTCTTCTTTCCATTTTCTACTGAAATTTTTACAAGGCTATCATAGTCTTGTAAAAGTAATTGGAAATAATTTGAGGAAGAATTGGTAATTTTAGGTTGACATGAATAAACCTCATCAACTCAAATGCTCTCGATATCTTTTTGGATTGTTTAATATCTGTTGACAATGATCTTTATTCAGTTATTAGATGTTCTATCTCGATTAGTATTTTGGAGCTTGCTAGCCGTACCCATATTGTACAAGTTAGGAAATGTTTTGCATACTTTCTATTAGGTCAGTGAATGAGTTTAATTTTTTGGAAGGTAAGCATATGTTTCTTAGCAAAACATTTTCAGTTACTTGGATAATTTACAAAGCTTTGAAAAGGTACCTTACTTGAAAGCATTTCATTTTCCTATTTGTGTTATTTCCATTCTTTTGGCTATTAATTTTGATAGGATCTTTTTGTCTTTTATTTTATTTTATTATGCTGAATATCATACCCAACCCACAGCATATGCTAAGAACATCCTTTCTATTTAAGACAAAATCTCTGTTGAACATTAATTTTGAAAATGTTAAAAATGGGGCTGGGGATATAGCTCAGTGGAATAAGCGCTTGCCTAGCAAGCGCAGGGTCCTGAGTTCGATCCCCAGTACCGCAAAAAAAAAAAAAAATAAATAAAATAAAATAAAATGTTAAAAATGAAGTGGATGAACAGTTGTGATCATTCCTGTGAGGAAATTATTTAAGACTAACTTGTACAGGGCTGGTTAAGAGTATAACAAATAATATTTGTCATCTGTAACATATTACTAGAAACGACTGTAGCCAAGAAAGAGATTCAGTGTGCTAGAAAACCCCTGCAGACATTTTACTCTGTTGCATTAAATGTAATCTAGAACATAATCAAAAATACAGAAGTAATTAAACAGGATGGAACACAACTGAAGATTTAAATTGTGATAGTTACCCAAACACTTTAAGAAAATCATTATGATTCTTCACAGTTTTTGAAATAAATGATCAATTTATTATTTTTTTCAATTTCAGTTTTGCAGATTAGACATATCATACTGAAAGAAAATATTCCTCATTTTGGCCAGAGACCAATGGTTTTCAGTACAAGTATTTGCTTTTTAATCTTATTTAGAAGCCTTATTAGTAATCTTGAAAATATCACCAAAACCTATAAACCAACTTTGTAATGAAAAAGGTACACAGGAACAATGCCACTAACAGATGACTAACGTGTCATTCGTAGATTGGAGAACTCAACACAGGGGACAGTAAAATGGAGAGTAGGAGCCAAAGGCTGAAGTGTAAGTGTATCACATTCATGCCCATTCTTTAAAATGAATATTTTTCAATATTGATAGCTTAAGATTTTTTTTATTTTTAAAAGTATAAAAAACAAGCAAAACCAAAAAAACAAAAACAACAAAAAAAGGAAAACATTAACAAAAAGACACAAAGCAGCACAAGAGCAGTGCAATCAAAATTCAGTTACAGACACAGCAACAGGGAATCACCAATGGCTGCTGCACCACACATTGATAGCTTCAAAGTGCATGTTTCTGAAATCACATATAGACATACAATCATGATCAAACAATCACGAACTGTTCCTTACCATAAAGCGACACAGGTCAACAGTGGCACCAGATTAGCCATCCTGCATATACATACATAGATACCTATTTGTTCCTTTCTTCCTTTTCTTCCTCCCCTCATCCCACCTGCTTCCTACCTTTGAGCAGATTTCCTTCACACCCCCCAATCCACATTCTCACCTTCAGATTCATACACCAGTGATACAATACGCTGCCTGCACACGAACCTCTGATTTATTTCACTTATGAGTACGGTGTCAAATTGTGACCATTTGCCTACAAAAGCCCCAAATCTGTCCCTCTTCATAGCTGAGTAATATTCCATTATATAAAAATGCCACATTTTTTTAATCCAGTACTCTGTGGATGGACATTTGTGTTGTTTCCACAATTTAGCTATTACAAATTGTGTTGCTATTACCATGGGTGCACATATATTGGGGTGATATGATGCTTTCAGATCTTCTGGGAAAATACCCAGAAGAGGAATAGCTGGGTGGAATGGGACCTCTAGACCTAGTTTGCTAAGGAATCTCTAAACCAATCTCCACAGTGGTTTCACCAGTCTACATTCCCACCAACAGTGCAGAGTCCCTATTTCTCCACAGCATCGACAGCATTTGTTATTGGATGATTTCTTGACCTGGCCAATCTTACTGGGGTGAGATTAAATCTCAATGTTGTTTTTATTTGCATTTCTTCAATGATTAAGATGTAGAAATTTTTCTCATATATTTATTTGCCATTTATATTTCTTTATCTGAGAAGTGTGTATTCATCTCAGATGCCCATTTCTGGATTGGGTCTTTGAATTTGGACAGGTTCATGTTTCTTAATTCTTTCTATGTCCTAGATAGAAGACCTTTGTCTGAGGGACAGCCAGCTAGGGATTTTTCCCAATTTATAGGTTTTCTTTTCACTTTGCTGGTGATTTCTTTAGGTGTGCAAAAACTTTTCAGTAAGATGAGGTCCCGGTTATTGATTCTTTGAAGTGTTTACCTAGCAGTTTGATTTTTGTTCAGGAACTCTCTGCCTACTGCTATATCTTCAAGATTTTTACCTACTTTCTCTTCCAATAGATTTAGAGCTTCAGTTTTAATATTGAGATCTGTGATCAATTTTGACTTGAGTTTGGTGCATGGTGATAGACTTGGGTCTATTTTCAGTCTTTGGCAAGAGGCAAGCCAATTTTTCCAGCACCATTTGTTAAAGAGGCCATCTTTCTTCCAGTAAGCTTGTTTGGCCCCTTTGTCAAATATTGGGTGGCTGAGTGTGTTTGTGGGTATGGTTGCATCTTCCAGTCTGTTGATTGATCCTCAGGTCAGTTTTTTACCCAGTACCAGGTTGATTTATTACAGTAGCTTTGTAGTATAATTTCAGGTAAGGGATTGTGATTCCACCTGACTTGTCCTTGTTGCCCAGTATTGCTTTTGCTATTCTGGGTTTCTTCTAGTTCCAGATTAAGTTAAGGCATGTTTTCTCTAGATCTGTGATGTATGCTAATGGTAGTTGAATGGGAATTGCATTAAATCTGTATAACAATTTTGGTAGTATAGCCATTTTCACAATGTTGGTTCTTCCTAACCATGAGCAGGGAATGATTTTCCATTTATTGAAATCCTCACTGACCTCTTTTTTCAGAGTACTATAGTTTTCATTGAATAAATCTTTACATCCTTTGTTAGATTGATTCCTAAATATTTCAATTTCTTGGATGCTACTGTAAAAGGTATGGTTTTCTTAATTTCTCTTTTAGACTGTTTGTTGTTTGTGTATAGGAATGCTATGGATTTTTGAATGTTGACTTTGTATCTGGCTACTCCGTTGAATTTGTTTATTAATTGGAGGAGTTTTTTGTGGAGTTTTTGGGGTCTTCTGTGTAAAGAATCATGTCATTTGCAAATAGTGCTAGTTTTACTTCTTCCTTTCCTATCCTTATTCCTTTTATTTCTCTATCTTGTCTAATTGCTCTGGCTAATACTTCCAGAACTATGTTGAATAGAAGTGCTGACAGTGGACATCATTGTCTTGTTCGTGAGTTTAATGTGAAAGCTCTCAGTTTTTATGGTTTTAGTATGATGTTGGCTGTTGTTTTGTCTAAGATGGCTTTGATCAGATTGAGGTAAAGGCAATCTACTTCTATTTTTTCTAGGGTTTTTAACATGAACCCATGTTCACTTTATTAAAAGCTTTTTCTGCATCTATTGAGATGATCGTGTGGTTTTTGTGTTTGACTCTATTGATATGATGTATTACATTAATTGATTTGCGAATATTGAACCATCCCTGCATTCCTGGAATAAATCCAACCTGGTCATGGTGTATAATTTTCTTATGTTTTTCTGCATTCTATTTGCTAGTATTTTATTGAGTATCTTTGCATTTATGTTCATTAGGGAGATGGGCCTATAATTCTCTTTCTTAGTTGGGTCCTTCTCTGGTTTTGGTATCAGTGTAATACTTGCCTCGAGAAATGAGTTAGGGAGAATTTTTTTCTTTTCAGTTTCATTGAAGGATTTGAGGAGTGTTGACATTAAATCTTCACTGAATGTTTTACAGAATTCTTCTGTGAATCCATCAGAGCCTGGGCATTTCTTTGTCAGTAAGCTTTTTATGACATTTTCAATCTCATTAATTGATATTGGATTCTTCAGGATTTTTGTATCTTCCTGATTCAATTTTGGTAGTTTGTACATTTTTAGGAATCTGTCCATTTCTTCTGAGTTTTCTATCCGTGTTTGGGAAATTTTCTGCTATTATTTCTGCTAATATTCTTTTTATATCAGTTGTGTTGCCTCCTGCTGTTTCACTGATTCCTATTACTCGGATATTATTTCTTTTTGCCTCATCTTAGCACTGTTGGATTAATTTTTCCTGAATCCTTGATGACTTTAAGAAATCCTTCCTTTCATGGTCACTAACTGCCATTTTGTCTTCAAGATCTAAAATTCTATCTTCGGGTTCATTGAAGCAGTTTTGAAAGCTTTCAATGGAAGTTTTCAACTCCTAGCAATCTGTTTGAGTCTGTTTCATGTGCTCTAATTCATTCCTAAATTGTTCATGTAACATTTCCATTTGTTTCCTATGTTCTTCTATTCTTTTATCTGTTTCTTCTCTATATGTGTGGAGCATTTCTTCCATTATTATTTTCACTGCATTTTTTGCCTGAGCAATTATTTCTGCTTTAATCTCTTCTGTGGCCAGATGGAATTGTTTCTTTACTTCAGCTGCAATCGTTTCAGAAATTGCAGGTATATGGCTTCCTAGTTCTCCTATATCATTGTTTCCTAGACTTGATCTGGGTGGGGTTGAGTTCTGTGGCTTCATTTTGCTCCTCTGTCTTGTCATTTTGGATGTCAGATGAAAAGTGTTGAGCTACACACTACCCAGACAGCTCACAGATGACTGTGGCAACCCTAATTTATCTGGATATCAAACTTATCCCCAGATGTTAGCTGACCATGAAGCAAAGGGCCCAGGAACCCCAGATAAAGATTGCTGAGGTGCCAGACTCAGAGCGTACCTGCAATGGTGGGGGAAAGTTGTCTTGCCAGGCAGAGCACCGGAGTAGACCTTACCCATCAAAAGTCTGCTGTGAAGTCTGATCTACTGTTGCTGTGAAGCTGGGTTCCCTCTCTGCAGGAAACTTCAGGAACATCTAGCAGGCACTGCCACTCTGGTGGAGTTTATTCACCCAGCTAGAGTCTCACAGGAAAAGCTGCTCCTGCAGCTCCACCCAGCTGGTCTGGCTCTCTGCGGGAAAGTCTGGTGGGCACAGGCACTCTAATGGTGCCCAGGGCCGGGCAGAGCACTCTGTACCTCGGAAAAGCTGCTCCCGTAGCTTTACCTTGTTTGTCTGGCTCTCTGCGGGAGAGTCTTGCAGGCGCAGGAGCTCTAATGGCTCCCAGGGCTGGACAGAGCACGGTGTACCTTGGAAAATCGCTCCCCTAGCTCCTCCAGGCTGGCCTGGCTCTCTGCGATAGCTTAAGATTAAGAGACGACTGGAGTAAATACTTTTCAATGTAATTTCAAAGTAATTTTCCAATTTTTCATTGTAAATTTTCTCTAAGAAAACAAGAAGAATTTCTTTCTTCTCATGTGCTTGCCAGCGTTTGTTGCTTTTCATGACTGTTTTGCATTTTATCTTCTATGTTGCTGGCAGGGATGTAAATTTGTGCAGCCAGTGTGGAAATCAATATAAAGATTCCTCAGAAAATTAGAACTAGAAATTCCATATAACTACTTGTCCCTCTGCTGGGGATACACTTGAGATAGTTAAGGACTTGAAACTGTAGTGATACACAGTCATGTCTGTGGCAGCACAAATTGCAACAGGTAAGGTCTGAAAACAAGGTAAATGCCTGTTAACACGCTGACATGAACAACTTTCTTATTTCACCAACACTCCTCATGGTTAGACCTTGCATGGAGAGTGCATGGACCTAGTCTACAGGGACCTCCTGAAAAAATTCTTCTAGGCTGCCACCCTTGTGCTAAGGATTTGGGTTTATCATAATCTTGGTTTTTTGCTGGTGCTGGTGGTCAGTGGGTATTGTTTGATGTGAAATTTTTATACTATCTCTGTTGTCTTAAAATGGGGACTACAAAATGAAACTTTCAATGTTAGGTGTTTTGTTCTTGTAGATTTCAGTGCCTTCATCAAATTTCCTTAGGCCTAGGGCAGTAGAACTGTTCCTCAAATCCATAGCCACTTGGATTCCATCAATCTTTAAATGTTGCCCATGTCATCTATGAGTTATTTTCCAGTGGGCCCTCTTTATCTCCAGACATTTAGTAAAATCACTGTCATTGCCTCTGTCTATGCATGCACTGGCTTCCTGAAGGCTGTCTTGCTTTCTTTTTTTTTTTTTTTTTTTTTTTTTTTGCGGTGCTGGGGATCGAACTCAGGACCCTGCGCTTGCTAGGCAAGCACTTATTCCACTGAGCTATATCCCCAGCCCCCGAATCTTGGACTGATCTTTTGTTTTTGTTTTTGTTTTTGTTTTTTGGCGGTACTGGGGATCGAACTCAGGACCCTGCGCTTGCTAGGCAGGCGCTTATTCCACTGAGCTATATCCCCAGCCCCTGTCTTGCTTTCTTTCTATAGCCTCCTTCTGCACAGGTAAACAAATCTTTTTTAAAATTTTTAATTAGTTAATTTTTTCAAGAAATCTTATTTAAAAATAGAATTCTTATTTCCAGTCTAAAGTCAATTTTTTAATTAGACTTAGAAAGCAACTGAAAGTGTTTTCTAATGGTTAATTCTAGTGTCAGTTCAACTGGACCAACGTGTGTTCATATACTAGTAAAACTTCTTGTGCAAATGTTCCTGAAAATTTTTCCTGAAGAAATCTTTACTGAACTACGAAACAGGTAGTAATGATTTTTTTTTTTTTTTTTTTTGGTTTTTGTGAGACAGGGTCTCGCTATGCAGTTCAGACTGGCCTTGAGCTCACTTTGTAGCCCTGGCTGGCCTTGAACTCACAACAATCCTCCTGCCTCAGCCTCCCATGTGCTGGGATTACAGGCGTGTGCCACCATGCCCAGCTAAAATAGGTAGTAATGAGAATAGGCTCCATTCAATGCCTTGAACTAAATAAGACAGAAAAGTTAAACGGCAGATCCCATTCTTTGCTTGAGTGGAGGCATGCACCTTCTCTCAGGCCTATAAACTCTGACTGATTTACACTACTGGATTTCCTTGTCTTTCAGCTTCCAAATAGCAGATTATGATTGGGAGACTTCTTCTCCACAGTTGTGTTACCCCATGCATATCAGTCATGTTATGTTTAGATAAAAGGAGATGCAGATGCAGATGGAAATGGAGATAAGAGAAGAAAGAGAAACAGACAGATAGAGACACAGAGAGAGAGAGGGACAGAGAGACAGAGAAACAGAGAGAGCCAAGAGCCTGGAGGCCATTTCACTTCCTCAGGAAACTCCCATGACCTGTAAATCATTGTATTATCATTGTTTTAATGCTTAGAACTCCTTAATTCATTCACTTTTGTGTAATCTCAATGGCATTTGACAATTCCTAGAACACACATGCTGAATACTTCCTCATTCCAAAGGCTTTGCATTTATATTTCACTCTTTGCCAAGCATTTTTCCACTGCCACCTGGCACCGTTGGTCCTAGCATTCTGTAGGTCTTAGCTGAAACATTTATGTTGAGAAGCCATCCTCTTAGTTAATTCTGTGTCACATAATCAGCATTTATTTTATAGAGCTTCAATAGTCTTTATTTATTCAGTCACCTGTTTTATTCTGCTGTTTTATTTGCTACATAAAAGTATAGTTCCACTATGGTGGTAATCTTGGCTGTCATTCACTGTATTACTCAAAATATGGAGTGGCTAGTACTTACATAATGCTGAAGAGGCATGCGAGGAATGAAGGATGTTATTTCTTTTCCCTTTAGTCTACATTTTATACTACAAAATATATGTATCCTTCTTTGAAAAAGGGAGATAAACATTTAAGAAAGAAGCAATTCAAAAATAGCTTGAATCTGGGGCATAGCTCCAGAAATAGAGTAAAAATTTCAACAAATATAAACAGCAAATATATAGATTTCTTTATCCTCTTTGGAGGCAATAAATCTCTTTTATTGGCAAATATGACCTAATACTAATTGAAAATGGCACTGAATATTTGCAATATCAAAAGCTTTAATGAGAACTTTTTTGACTAGCAGACTTATGCAGACGTTAGAAATAAATTAAATTGCAAAGGTCCCAAAAAGTTTATGACCATTGCATAAACATATTCTTAAGCATGTTCCTCTTTTGTAGTTTCCCCTTTACTTGAAAATTTACCCTCATAGTGTTATGAATACTACTTGCTAGTGAACAAGTATTACTTATTAAAAGTAAATACATTAAATGCAATAAACACAAACTTGATTGTATTATCATCTCATTTAATAATTTTCAATAGATTGCCAATGAGTGATGTTTAAATTCTCTAGGTAGTATTAAGAATGTTACAATATTTAAGCTCTGACTGCATTGCAAAATACATGATGCTGCTTTATTTCTGTTTACTTCACAAAGAGAGTTTTTATCTTAGCCATTCTTTCTCCACTGTCTTCACTTTTAAGCTTTCTGCTCATAATGTAAGATTTAGCACAAGTTTCCCCTGCATCCTACAGCCCTCCTGGAATCCCCCAAGTGACTCGAGCGTCCCTTCCCCTGGTCCCTCAACTGCATTTTGAATATTACTCCTCTGACCATCCTAGCTCTCTCTAGTATTTATATTTACACTCATCTTCCTTGCTATACTTTGATTTATTTGAAAAGAGAAATCTATTTTTCTTATCTTTGCATCATACTTAGAATAGTATGCATTTTAGAGGTTTCTGTGTCAAAATAGCAAGTGGTTTGAGTTCAGAACTGGGTTCAGCGATAATAGCTAGCAAGGCTGAGTTCACCTATGGGAGGCACGTTTCCTCCATGTTCAATGTTTTTCAAATCGAAATCAACTTTAGAAAACCTTAGCGATTCTGCCATTTTCCCTCCTCATCATTTCTCATCTCTCTGCAGTCCCACGAACAGCGCCCAGCCAGTTGCTGGTCCCCCGCCCCGCGGTGGCAGTCTTGCTTCACCAGGCTCTCAGGCCACAACTGCCATCCTTGGCCCGAAAAACTCGTTCAGCCTGTTTTGCTCTAAATCCTTCCAGATACTCTGATTGGTTTCATTTGGAGGCAGTGGTGATTTCACTAAAACTATACAACCTCTGAAACAAGATTTGTATCATTTTTATGGTTTAAAAACTTATTCAAAGTGTACCTTATTTTTATACGTAAGTACTAAATCCATACTTATTTTTAAATGTCAACTTTTAAAAATGATACCTGTATCATACGATTTTTTTGCAAAAATAAGTCAGTAAAAGGGGAGAAGGCTGGCAGAGCCATGCAACATCGTGAACAATAAATTCAAATTCGTTGAAAGCAAAATCAAAATGCTTATAGGCCATAGATTGCAAGGCTACCTCAAATGTTTAAGGCTAAGTAATATGTCTGGAAAACTATAAGTTTTACATAATTGTTGTACATAATTGGTATGTAGATTTAGGCATAAGAACAAATACGTTATGAAGTGATATAATTAAAAATGTTATGGGGGCCACAGCTAAACATTCCCGTTAAGTAGTTTGACAAATATAAAGTCATACTGCTGCAGACAAACGTGTCATGGATTGCTTATTTCTAAAAAGAAAAAAATGCCCATAATGAACACATATGCTTACAAACCACTGAAACCAGAAAGGTAACTTTACTACTCTCATGAAGTACAGTATTCACTGAAATTTCTTACAACCTAATAATTTATTTGTGAACTGTTTTATCAAGTTATTGCTTGATATTTGCTATGATTGATATATTTGCTATGACTGATATATTGACTACTGCAGTGTCCTTGAATTTAAGGGAATTTCTTAAAATTTAATGTAAAACAAGCTCAAGTTTCCAAGTTAAATATAAATATGAAAATTAATATAATATTTATATTATATATTTATATAATATATAAATATATTAACATAATATATTAAATATATTAATATATTATGTTATATAATTATATGATATAATATTTATATTTAGCTTATAGGTGATCTTCTATTTAGCTTTTCCATTACAGAAGCTGCACTATAATTGGAGTAGTTATAAGAAAGTACTACTTATTTTTCAAGAGTATGTCTATCTGCTTAATTAGAAGGAGGAGGATTTCCCTTGAAAGGATATATAGTACAACACATTTAGAATATCTCAAATTACAGCATATAATATGAACATTACCAAATTCTTTTTCTCTTTATTTCTGTTTTACCCTGTTTTGTTCAGTAGAAATTGATTTTATTTAATTGAAACAAAATTGATTAGAAAATGGAATAATGTATAAATAAGGTCGATTCTAACAGGACTTCTTTGTCGCTGTTAGTGCTTGCTCGAAGACATGCGCTCTAAGCTGTTGTAGGTAAGTAATTTGATAATTAAGCATTAGTTTACTAAAGGCATGGGAATGTCATTTAGCTCAATTACAAAGATACCTGTAATGGTACACTCATGTTTGATGACTTTGTGTTTATTATTATAAATGTAGAAATTATTAACTCAAACAGCACTGTCTCAGCCTTAACCAAAGTGAAGAAAATGATAGATCACAATATTTGTTACACTTTGGAGAGAAGATGCATGAAAATCAAATTTTTGTAATACTATTACTATTTATGTGAACTGATTAACGGGCAGGATTACTAAATGATTTTTATCTTTCCTAATTTACAGGAGCAAAGTTCACAAAAACCTGCATAAAAGAACACTTAAGATATAAAATGAATTAATGGAATTTAAATGTATATAAATTTTCTTCTATATTGTACATTTTGGAGATGCAAGAACTTTTGAAATAACAATTAACTACAAAATTCACTACAGTGCTTTTCCTTTTCAAAAGGGTGATCGAAACACATAGTGATTTTAAAATTTTTTAAAAATTACAGTAAAAGACATTACCATTATTCAACCTCTAATTCCCCCTTTTTGCAAACACACTACAGTGCTCTTGACAGTTTCTGAAACAGGTAAGAACCTTGTCTTTCGTGAATATCTTTGGAAGCTATTATTTTAAAAAATGCAATCAATGGTGACATCGGCCACTATACAGCGTATACTGAACCAAAAATGACACGAATAACAGTATTGACGAATCCTGACTGACTTTTCAATAGCGTCATAGCAGTGTCTGGATCTTAGTTTTGTACAGTTTAACGTGGTTATATAAGTTATGATTAAGGGAAATGAGGTGAACAATATACGTGAACTCCTTACTTTTATAATATAATAAATAGTCAAAATAATAATATTAAGAAGAATGAGATCTATCATAAGGTTGAATATTATCATCGCAATACAGTCCACAGGAACCTGACCACCGTGCCCACCGCACACACAGTGACTTCCAAGCTACTCTGCCCTTTGCCTTTCCTCCACTCTTGCTTTCTGTGATCTAGTTACAGAGACCTACTTGCTGTTTGTTGCAGGCAGAACATTTTTCAAATTTTGGGAAATAATTTTTTTTGAAACATTTTTGAGCAGAAGTAATCTACTAAATACTTTAACATAATATCTGAGTATTTCTTCCCTCATTTCTGCCTAATTTTAATGCTGATTTCTTTGACAAAATTTTATTTATTTATTTATTTATCAGTGCTGGGAATTGAACTCAGGACCTTGCAACTTGCCAGGCCAGCACTGTACCACTGAGCTATACCCCTAGTGCTCAAATTTTAAAAGCAAATCAATCAATTTTAAGTTTGTTGGATCTTTCAGTATGTGGTTACTATTTACACTTTCTAACTTCTCACTTGCATAAAAAACTTAAGATATAATCAACTGAATAAAAATAAATTATGTAAATTACAGATGCCCTTGACTGTGATGGGATTAAGTCTCTACAAAACTATTGTAGCCAAAACTATTGAATAAAAAGAAATGAATACACTTAAACACTGACATAGTAAATCTGAGGTTTATTACTTTACCCTCTCAAAAGTCTTGTACATCACATAGATAGCCAGAAAAAATTGAATGTAAATATGATTTATGTTGAACATGTATGCTTTGACACCATCATAAATTTGACATATCATAAATTGACCCATCATAGAAAGAGGGCTTTCTGTGTGGTGTGTTTGATTGTGGTTTACAAACTTGTTCAGAGCATGATTGAACTGATTACACGTTCCTGTTGTAACAGCACTGTAATATCTACTCATGTAGGTGACTTAAAATAAGTAAGTTTTATAGATGAAAACTAACTCAGTTTACCTGGGACTTTTCATTTTACAGATGATGAAGCAGAAGCTGAATGGTAATTTGTGGCAAGGATAGACAATATAACACAGGCAATTTTTGAGTGTCCCAAGGTTTACATTCAACTTCATTGCATGTCAGGCTAGTTTATTATTCACAGATTCCCTCAGTGCCACGAAAATAGTATTTCTTTGTAAAGATTAACTACTTATTATGCAAAATTTATATTTTGGGGCTGTGGAATTGATAAAAGAGTAAACGACATAGTCACTCAACAAAGGAAGAACCAATTTCTGTCAGGTACATTATTTTATTGAAATAAATGAGTATAAACACTTAACTAAGCACAGAAGTGTCACTAAACTAGGTTGTCCCTTTTCATGAATATCACTTATGTGTACTCATGAATATTAGAAATGGTAAAAGGATAATTAAGAATAGGGTGGAGACTTCATACTTTTATTGATGGAACACAGAAGCAGTGCCCGGTTCTTTCAAACATTAGTAACTTCTTAAATTGCACATTAAAACTCCATTACACGAATTTATTATTTAAAACTCCTGTAAATTTAATGTTATCTCTAAAGTAACTGTTAGGGAGACTTAATGAATTTCTTAATAGGTTAGAGTATGAATGGATACAGAGTACTAATTAAAATGGGGGCTTGAGAAGCAGCCAGTGAGTGAAAAAATTATCCAAGCAATCTTTTTATTTAAAAACTGATGAAAAGAAGGTTTATTCAAAACATTAAAAGGAAATGTACAAATCATATACTTCGTTTCATCACTATAATATTTTCCATGGATATTAAAATAAAAATTTCCCTTCTAAGTATATGTCATATTTCACATTTTTATTTTTCATGTTAACTTATATTATTTTAAAATAAGATTACATTAATTTTTCAGGAAATATAAGAACATTTCTATGACATTAGCCAACTTTATGTGTGCCAGTGGGATTTATTATTTTAGTTTTAGTTATTCAGAAACATATCATTTTACTTATTTACAAATTTTTCATTGCATTAAGCTTAATCTGAATAAATGTTAATGTGCTTATCTATAGAGAGGTGCCATTATGGTTTGGAATGGGAATATCCCCCTAAAAGAGTTACTTGTTCAGGAATGGGGCTTTTGGAAAATGATTGGATAATATGCCCTGTTCTATACTCATCTATGAATTAATCATCCATAGCTAAATGTGTTATAAGTCTGTGGGGCCGGGTGAGAAGTTACAAGACTCTAGTGGCATAACCTGGAAGAAAGTAACTCTCTCCCTTGGTCCTCGCTCTTTTCTCTGCTTCCTGGCCACCATGAGGTAAGTAATATTTTTGTGCCTGGCCCTTCTACAAAGATGTTTCTACATTGTAATCAACTGAGCATAGACTGAAAATTTGAGCCAAAGTAAACCTGCCCCCTTTTAACTTTTGGGTGTTGAGTGTTTTGTCTCTGTGATAGAAAAAGTGAATAAGATATACTTCTGATAGATATGAAATGGCATCTTTGGTGTCTATGTGGATTAGAAGCCTTTAGAACTGACTTGTGAGAGGAGTTTGAAGGTGCTAGCTAGAGAAATCATAAAATATTTTAAGCAAAGTAAGCAAAAATTGATGGGAGATTCTAATCAGAGCTCATATGATGAACATTCATAATGTTCATGGAAATGCAGACAGCAAATGCTACACTGAGAAGGCTTTAGTTGTAATTATAGACTCCATTGACAGTTGGGTGCAAAACCATGTGTGTTACTACTTGGCAAACAATGTTTTTCATGCCCTTTGACTTTTCAGAAGACTGATATTAAAAGTGGCAAATTTATTCATCTGGCAGAGGAAATTTCATGGGAACCTGATGTTCAGACTATGGCATTGGTACTGCTAGCAACCCTAGCTTTTAGGTAGGTTTATAGTGATAGTCATAAAAGTTCCATTTGATATGTCTGGAATTTGACTAGAAAGAGAGTACATACAAAGTTAGTACAAAGAAGAATGTGAAAAATGAAAAGATTAAAAAGCAAGTACTTCATGTTAGGACAATAATAAAATGACTTGATGGCATCTCAGGAAATAGGAAATCCATATATTTTACCTGCTCAAAGATAGATGTAAAATGTAAGACTAAACGCCTTCAAAAGATTTACTTCCTGAAGAGATTCTCAGTGTATCTCTCTTAAGAAGGTCCAACTAAGACTTTGTTTACCCAGGATTTGATTCATGGTGCTCATCCATCCATGCAGTCATAGGCTCCTGCATCCATGATGCAAAGGGGCTCAGATTGGAATGAAGCTGGCAGCAGACCTTAGGGTCATCCCTGTGGTGTTGGTTTTAAGGGCATGCATAATATAAGAGTTCCCTCAGGAAGGTCTCCACCCAAACTTCAGAAGAAACCCTAGCAGACAAGGCAGTCTGCCCCTGAGATGGTATTGTGTGAAGCTGTGAGGGTGAAGCCCAAAGTACAGTGGAGTCCCTACATATTTGGAGGAAATAGGAATAGCAAATGTCTAACGAGAAAAGCCATAAGCAGGTAGCAAAGCCACCACATAGAGAGGTCACAAAAGTTTAACTGGCAATGTCATAGGGGTGGGGTTGTCTAAAACCTTTGGGGTTCATATCTAGCCAGAACTTGCTCCCTGTGCTGAATGTGGAGCTACAGGATTTAATGTTTGCTCTTCTGGGTTTCATACTTGCTTTGGGACTCACAGTTAAATGTTTGTCTTGAGTTTCAGAGGAGTCTTGGGACTTGAAATTTTCAGTAATGTTGGAACTGTTAAGATTTTGGCCTAGAAGTAGGCTGACTCGGAGCTGGGGATATAGCTCAGTGGAATAAGCACCTGCCTAGCAAGCGCAGGGTCCTGAGTTCGATCCCCAGTACCGCCAAAAAAAAAAAAAGAAGTAGGCTGACTCTAATTCATATAAACAAAGGAATGAATCTTTGAGGGCTTCAGAGGTGGGGCATTTGGCAGGTGGTTGGCTCATGCAGCAACACTATGCTTATCAGTGCATTAATCCACTAAAGTTAAGGGGTGAGTCCTTGTCTCAGGGTCACTGGGGGCAGCAACTGAGAAGGGACATCTCCTTCCTGGCTCCTCTCCTCTATCTCTCCTTCACGGCTACAGTAACCTGAGCAGCTTTTAAACTTGTGGCCCTTCTTCGGTCATGTCATTTTTGCCTCTGAATCAGTTGATTAGGGGTTGAAAACATGAGGCAAAATAAATGAGCCTCTGCTCCTTGAAGTTATGGATGTTGGGCACTATGTCCCAACAGTGGAGAAACTAAGACAATTGCTGTTCAAATGGAGAGGGGAACAAGGGAGAGGTGCGAGGGAAGGAAAGAAGGGAAAAGTAAAAATGAGAAAAGTAGGAAAACATGGAAACAAAGCTTTTTAAAATGGAAATAGGAGGAGGAGTTAAAGGGAGGGTAGAGAACTGGGAAAAATAAACAAGTATATAATGTAAAGATTCAAATTCTATATGAGAAATGTGATCATTATGTCTATCTCAAATGTACCAATAAAATCTGATTAAAAATAAAACTTCTGATAATTTTTTGAAATTATCATATATTATTTGATGACTAACAATTTAATCCCACTCAAATATCAAAAAGCTTTGCGTGCTTTTATTTATTTGATTTAATCTATTTCATACACATTAGTATGTACTTACTGTTTTTAAATTCATTGATAGATAACAAGTTCTTCCATATTCTTTACTAGGCTTTAGTTGTGTGGACAAGATGCAAATTATCTTCAAAGAGCTGGACCAGAAAATGAAATGGAAGATAGGACTTCAGGAATGGTTGCTGTGAGGACCAGAAGTTCCAGCAGGATTCATATGGACTGACACTCCAGGACCTTACAAGACCCAACCTGCTCAGTTCGCTTTGGGTGTAGCTTGCATCACTGACATCTCTGGTTTTCTGTGACCTTACTTTATTCCTTTTTCTGTGAAGTAGATCTTTATTTCTTCAGTGTTCTTAAAAAACATGTCTACTTCTCTGCAAAGACATCTTCGTTTTAAGTAAACCAAAATTATTAATATACTCATGTTATAAATGTCAGCTCTTTATTAATATTTAATTGCCATTATCAACTTTAATGGGTACAATAAAGTAATATTTTGCTGATTTATACTAAACTGACACAATAAAGTTTATGTTATATATTTTATATATTGAGTTAATTATTGTAATTACTTTGGTGGAGGTTAGAATTGTTTTTTATATATAATAATAAATCATAACAGTAATTATTATTATTAGATATATGTTTTTTTTTTTTTTTTTTTTTTTCCGGCACTGGGGATCGAACTCAGGACCCTGCGCTTGCTAGGCAAGCACTTATTCCACTGAGCTATATCCCCAGCCCTTATGTAACTGCCTGGTAATTATCACTTATTAAGGTCAAATAGAAGAATTTGTCATGTAGTTTGCACTTTTTTTTCTTTTTGAGACAGGGTTTTGCTATAAAGTTCAAATTGTCCTTAAACTCATTTTTTGGTCCAGGCTGGTTTCGATCTTGCAACTTTACCTCCCAACTTGGCCTCCCAGAGTGCTGGTATTATGGGCATAGGACCCCATACCCAGTTTTAGTCATGTATTTGGGTATGGAATATTTTTAGAATCATCTATCAGTCAAACACATTATTAATAAACTCAATGGCCTATAAGACTATACTTGTAAAATATAGCTGTATTTGTAAAAATGCAACAGTTTGGATGTGTTTAGAATTTCAATGAAATTTTGTGGGGGGTTTTTTTTGTGTGTGTGTGCTACTAAGGATTTAACTCAGGACCTTGTGCTTGCCAGGCGTTTATTCCACTGAGCTATGTCCCCAGCCCCTCAATGAAATTTGAGACAACTATGTACTTTATTAATGTGTACTTTTGCATTTTGTGTTTATTTACTTAAAGCCCCATACAATATATGAGATTTTCTTGATAAAAGTTATATACTATCATGAAATGTTTTTCTAAATATTAAAGAACCCGGGAAAATACAGCTGTATAATATTCCACCCAGTGGAACAGGCCTGTAATCCCTGTAATCCCAGCACTCAGGAGGCTGAGGTAGGAGGATTGTTGTGAGTCAAGATCAGCCTGGGCTACAAAGTGAGCTCAAGGCCAGCCTGAACTGCATAGTGAGACCCTGTCTCAAAAAGAGAATAAAAGAGAATAAAAAATAAAAAACAACGAATATTCCAGCCAGTATCAACTTAGAGTTTTTGGACTCCAGATGTTATGTATGGATTGTGCCTTACCTCATCACTGAATTCCCCCCAGAGACACATTGGAAGAGATTCTAAAATCAACAATTGCCTCTGAAAATCAAAATCAAATTGCCTCTGAACATCTCCAGAACGGCCCTAACCATTTATATTTTCAAAGTATAATGTCATCACTGGCACACCAAAAATTCTCAATAAATTGCATCCAATAAATGGATAAACAAATGGATGGGTATGGAATAAGCTAAAATTTAAATCAGAATAAAAATTAAATGAGTCATTAAGGAAGGTACTTGAGCTTCTGCTTCACTAATGGGAATAATCAGTTTATAGAGTTCATCTATGAATCAAATCATATTTCTAAACACTATTTTTCCTTTTGGCACAAGATGCTTTAGCCTCTCTTGTACATTTCCTGCATTAGTCCTGGAATCAGCCCTCTCTCCAAAAGAGCACTAATGTGATGTAGAAAGAATGGGGTTTAGAAGACAAGATTAGCTTACTAGGCTCATAATTTCTCAAAATTCAAAGTTAGGAAAGAAAGTCTTATAAGGGATGTGAGTGAGTGTTCTTAACAGATGGCACAGAATAAATAATAATTTTTATTACTTAAATCTCATTTGTAATATGCACCTTACTCTGCACATACAATGAATAATATCCAAAAATACAATGACATAAAATAATGCATTTTATGTGATTTATGTAGGGATATGAAATATTAGCAGGTAAATAAATTTATTATTACAGGATTTTAAAGCTGTAGCTCCTTGTGAATATAAATATATATTATATTATATTATATATGAAAATTAATGTTTTTCATTATTAGAACCTATATTATTAGTGAAGCATGTATATATTCTGGAGATACAACATATTGGAAAGGAGAATTAAAATGTATAATATATTCTAATGAGAATATATTTTCACATTTATTAACAGTTATCTGTATATTTAAACTTAATCAACTATATTAAAATTACACAGAAAACAAAGCATTATATTGTGTTACATGGATATATAATAATGGTATGAGAAAGTAGAAATAAATAAGTGAATATAAAAACATTCAAATTTATTTTTTTCATTTCAAGTGTTGATTTGGGTAATTGTTTTCCTTTTTTTTTCCATGTATCAGTATCAGTGAATTCTTATTTTTCGAAGCTTTATACTTTACCATTTAAAATATACTTTTCATTTCTGCTTTTAAATTTGTCTGAATAACTTGTATGAAAATGTCTCCCGCTAGAAGCCGCTGTAAGGCCTGACAAAGTAGGCTGTTTGAAGTCACCAGAGTGAAGGTAAGTCAGCCTTCCAGAGAGAAGAAGGAAGCAAAGTAAAGCACTGAGGTGGTCCACTCTGATGTTTTCTCACCTTGGCTCGTACGCAGACCCTTAACATTGGATGTGAAGGCCAAGCCAGAACCCTTGGCTCAGAGCTTGTGCCTATCTCCCTGGGCTGCGGAAGACATAGCAGCTGGTCTGGATAGGCATCCAGAAAGTGAGCATCTGAGTGTCAGTTAAAATAAAGAAATCTCAAAGAGGCAAGCCTGACTTTGTGGGGCAACTTCCCCCATGAGGATTTGTCAATACCTGAACTGAACATTTACCTGACTGAGAAAAGCAAAACACTGGAAACAACTGCTGAGACAAAAAAAAAAAAAAAATAGGCAGAATTTTCAAGTACTTCCCAGTTTTAACAAGACAAAATAAATTTTTAAAAGTTATTTATTATCATCGACACAGAAAAACACTAAAAACCCTTCTGCTTCAACATGAAAGTACAAAAAGGCAATGCAATTGGCTCAAAAGCAACCTAGAAAAAATTAATTTTCACAAACATTGAATTGTAGCCTTAAAACATAAAAACCCCTGACAAATTGAGAATGCCTGGATATTCTTTAAATGATAGCTAAGGAATATCATATGGTACATGGGGCAAAAATATCAATAATTCATATCTTTAATAAAAATATATAGTGTTCATTTATTGATTTCCAGGTAAGCAAGCATCATGAAACTGATAAGCAAAAAAAAAACAAAAAACTGTAGAGATCCACACATCATTCAAATACTAGTGTTTGAGGTGTTTGAGTATACTGGATGACTGGATACATAACTAATCTTATAAAAGTTCTTCTACTGCTGCACTATTTTAATGAAATCAACACAATGTAAGTCAGAAAAATAAAACAGAAGTTTCTTTATAAATTCCTTAATAGAAACAAAAGATAGAGGATGTTCATTTGTTGAATATTAGGTAAAATATTCTAAACAGAATATTACAAAGGCCAATTTTGGGCATATTTTGATATAACCTCTTTGAAAACATATTTGGCATTATCAATTTTACTTTAGTGTCTGTATCATTTGTTAAACAAACAAGTCCTACTTCCATATGAAATAGAAAGGCATTCATATTTATAACAAAATACCTGCGCATGAATGTTTGTAATGATACTTTTTATAACCAAATGTTGAGAGCAATTCATTAGCAGAGAACACTATTTCCAGCTCTTTCCTACTTACTTGCAAAGTAAATTTCTATAATTCTTTTACTATGTGACATTGAAGTGCTTCCTAATACTGTGTTATGTCTACTTCTTTCCTATGAATTTTCATATTTACTGATTACTAACTTTGTATTTGTCATGAAAACATAATAACAGTATGCTTGTCATGGCCACGGTTTATAGGATATAATAATAATGATAATAATAATAATAATAATAATAATAATAAAAATAACTCAGGAATCAGTTGTCCCTGTAGTTTTTGTCCTTGAATAGCACAAGGGATGGTTTTAAAGTAAGTCTTACATTGAACATAATCTATGCAAGCACAAGTCATTTCTCCCCATTTCAGCCAAACTGTGGACATAAAAAGGTGGCATAAGTATTTATTACTGGGAGGCATTTAGTTTTGCGGTTATTTTTATGCAGCATTATCTATAAGAAAAAAATAGTCAATGAATAGAATAAAGTATTCACCAGTAACTAAAGTTCAGAAAATTGTGATATGTTCAAGTAATGGAATAATATGCATTACAACATGGATTGATCTTACAACTATAGCATGAAAAAATGGAATATGTACTTTACAAACATTCCAGAAATCAAGTAACAATAGTAGAGAGAAACTTCTCTAAATTGCATCATTTAAATGAATGCTTCTCTATATATAGATATAAAAGATTATATTACATGAACAGACCATGAATTGTCCATAGAAGTTGTAAAATGATATGTTAAAAATGTAATATAGTCCTGCTATTTTAGAAGAAACATTATCCCATAAGGGTTAGGTCAGGGGCTTTTCCCATAAGGGTCGGATCAAAGACTCTTCAAGGTGGTCAATCCCTGCTGTTCATCCCTGGGGAGGTATGTGGATGCATTTGTTTAGTCTTCCGTCTTGAGGTCTGGCCCACAGGTATCTTATCTTTTATGTTGGCTTCTACGAAAGCCCAGCCCTGTCTGACTACCTATAGTATTTCTATCTATCTCAGCTGTGTATAACATTGAAAAGCCCTGCTCTGCATGCCCGCTTGGTACGTGACTCGCTTTCCCATTTGATCCCAGTCCACTCAGTCTTACCTGGACAATTACCTTGGACCCGCCTCACCTCATGGTTTTTCCCTATAAAAGTCCCTGACAAAGACAGAGTCGGGGGTAACCCACTCGGGACCCCCTTCTGTCCCTCTCTTGGATAGAAGCTTTCTTTCTCTCAATAAATACTCTGCTCTTAAAAAAAATTAAATTAAATTAAATTAAAAAATAGAAGAAACATTATATTCTATTGAAATTTGTCAATAGATGAAGACAGAATGTATAAGTCTATCAAAGACTCAACTGAACTCAAGGCAACCTCTGAACTGTGAGCTCCTAAAATGTCAAAGAACAAGTTCTACATTTTAGTATAAACTGGTGTTTTATATATGGTACACTGCCAATCTGAGGGGGGAGAAATGTAGGCATAGAATGGGGAAATTGGACTGAGGACCAAAAGCTGTCAGTTCCATTATTAAACCATCACCTCTGTACGCAGCATCCAGGGAAACTGGCAGCAACGTCTCAGTACCAAGCAATAGCTTATCACTATCGCCTTGTTGGATGAAGCCCACTTGGCCACTCCCTTAGCCTGGCTCTTCCCCTTGGGTAGAGTTTTCCTTGTCATCTCCAGCTTTCTGACATTGCCAATGCGGTTCAGTTTCCATCACTTAATTTAAGTTGTTCCTTCAGAGTATGTGCCTGGTTAATTCAGCCCTACCACTCTACTCCTGTCCTCCCGAGCTTCCTCTGAGGTATCAGTGCAAACCCTTAGTACTCTATCACTCTTGCGCTTACATGACTTAAAGTCCTGCCAAGGTGGATGATGCCGAGTCAGCCGCCAGTGGGAGTAGCAACTGGCCCTGGGTGGCCATCGCTGCAGTACATCTGAGTATGCAGATGGCTAAAGAGATGAAACAATTTTCTAGATAGCCCTACAGTAGCAGAGCAACCCAACTCTCTCTTTTCAAATCAATGTTTTTCAGATGTGTTTATACTTTTGAGTAGGCAGGGTCCGGCCAATTCATGAAATGGTCTCAAGGCATACTCCTTTGGTCTCAACGCAAAGCAATTGCTTCTTTTTGATGGTACTAATTTGTTTAACAATCACACCTTCCTTGGCCTCAAATTTATTTCTCTTTCTTTTCTCCCAAATTGAAAAATTTCCAAATGTGTTTCTCTAGTTTTTGGCCCCAAGTTTCACTGTGTGTCTGGCAAAAGAAAGGCAGTAATAGCCATGTTGCATCCTGAAAGTTGCACTGTCTTAAAATTCCCTGAACCAGGTAAACACCCCTATCACTTATAAATTGAGTTTCACACAGAATCTCAGAGTATGAACAAAATGTAGACAAGTTTATTGCCTGAATATAACACAAACGGCCTTTACTCCAGTTCCCAATAGTGACCTCATTTCCATCTGAAATCTCATGACCGGGTTTACACACTGCACTGAGAGCAGCATTCTGGGTTTACACCAGAACTGTCCACTGAGCCTTCCTTACAGCATTCTTGGGCTTCCCAACATCATTTCTCCAAGCTTTTCCAAAATATCCCTGCAAATGGTTTCCAATGGTCTGGACCACATGTTTGGCATGATAACCCTATTTACTGGTACTTATTTTCTCTGCTAGTCAGATTTTCCCAGCTGTGCAAAAATCAATGTAAAGCAGGAAGTGTTACCTTTGGCTCATGGTATGTGAGGTTTCAGTCCATGATCCACTGACCTCATTGCCTTTAGGCTTGTGGCAAGGTATCACTGTGACAGAAATGTGGCAGAGGAAAGCTCTTCACTGCATGGACAACAGGAAAAACAGTGACAGGGACC
The DNA here is from genome assembly GCA_004027595.1 of Dinomys branickii. Taxonomy (NCBI): domain Eukaryota; kingdom Metazoa; phylum Chordata; class Mammalia; order Rodentia; family Dinomyidae; genus Dinomys; species Dinomys branickii. The sequence continues at coordinate 41,033 of PVLD010004655.1, forward strand.
ATAATGGGTGTCTCCCTGCTCCTTTCTGTACTTCCCCTAGGGTCCCAGCCTATCAGATGGTGCTGCCAGCAGTCACAGTCTTCCCCTCAGGTTTCTGTCTCACATACCAATTTCCTCTAGAAAATTCCTTGAAGACACACCCCAAGCCCCGCACTCCAATCAAGTTAGCAATGAGAGTTAACCATCACTGCGTTTGGTAACTGATTATGTCAGTCTGAGTAAGAAGCACCCAACTAAACTGACTCAGCATAGTTCTGGGGTGGAAGAGTCACCCTAGGGAGGACAGTTGCCAGATGCGTATGAAAGGGAAACAAAGAAAGAAGGCTTGGCTTGGTTTCCTTTGGGGAGCTCCGACCTTTGTTTTCTCCTGGGACATCCTCTCCTGGCTTCCAGTGCAGACTCTTCAGCTTTCCAGAGCACAGCCTTCAACCTTCCAGCCCAGACCCTGTGACCTTTTGCGAGGACACGCATGAGACTCCACACTCATCTCCAGGCCTCTGACTGGGTCATTCCAATCTCCAGGGCCAGACAGACTCTGCACTCTTCCACACCTGACTCTGCGGGCAGCCATTGTAAGACAACCTTGTAAATTCTTATACACTTATATACGTTGCATTAAATCTGTTTCTTGAGTAAGCACTGGCTGATACAATCACATCCATGTTGTTATTTTGCAAATTTCTAAATTTATGATTCCATAGATTTGGTGTTTCGTGGTAATCTTTGACAACATCTGTGATTTATTTGTTTATTTGTTTATTTGTTTTCTAGAAAACACAAACAATTTTAGGAGATCTAGTCCTAGAATTCTTGCACAGATGCGTTCAAAGCCTTAGAGAAGGTTTAATGTCTGTTCAGAATTCTATAGGCCTTTTCTACTTATCTAGTCTATTATTCACAAGACTAGATAATAGTCTCACTATGGCGTGGATCTAGATGTCTACCCAGAAAGCCTCAGGCACTAATATGTTGAATTTTCAGAAGAAACTGGATCTACGGTGTGTGATGCAGAGATAGGGATGTGATGCTGGTATTGATTCATGGTGCTATGCTAGAAAGTCATTGAAAAACCAGAAAAGAGTATTTCAGTTTGATCCAGGGGCTGCTCATGGTACCCAATCAATAAGAGGATCTGTAACTTGAACTCTTAATCTATAAGAAGCTGGGTCCTCATTTTGACTTTTAGAAAATGGTACACCCTCCAAATTAGCATGTGAATCTCCTTGTATTTGGTGTCCATGTTGTAGGTGGCACACATACCCTTGTTTAATAAATTCACTTGGAAATGATTTTTTACTTAATTCAACATAATATTTCAATACTATTTAAGAGTAGTTATTTACTGGTTGATAGATATTTAATTTAGTCATTTTTTGAGCAATTAGAGTCCACTAAAATTCAATAGAGAAGTGACATTGCCTGCTTTAAAACCTTTTTCCTCACAGAGAACAAAATAGAAATGCTGTGATTCTGAATGTATTTTGTGGGATTATCCAACAGAATGTGAAAATAATCAGGCCCACAAAAAATATTTTTTGAATAGCTATGATAATAAATGACCTCTGGGAAAGAAGAAAAACACAACAGAACTTCATTTTAATTAAGCACAAGGAAAATGACAAAAGCAGCCAAAATCATATTGTGATTACAAACTGAATTCATGTATAATAAACCTAACACAGACAACTCACTTAATTTCTATATGGACAGCTGAGGTTTGCAAAATCACATTCTGATACAAAGTGTATGATCACAAAGTAAACCCAGACTTCTCCATTAATCATATATTTATTCATCTGTCCTGCTAAGTGAAAAATTAATTTAGAATATAGTTATCCTCCACAATATTAATATATTGTTTGAAGTATGCAAATGTTTTGTAGTATTTTACCATCCCAGAATTTCAGGGTTAAGAAATACTGAGAAAAGCCAGGCATGGTGGTGCATGACTTGGGAGGCTGAAGCAGGAGGATCACTGTGAGTTTAAGACAAGCCTGCGCTACAAAGTGAACTCCAGGCCAGCTTGAACAGCACAGGGAGACCCTGTCTCAAAAGAAAAAAAAAGAAGAAACTAGAAGAATACTAAGAAAGAAAAAGAATATTCACAGGACCTTCTAATGCATAAAAAGATATTTCAGCTAAAAACTTCAACAGTAGCATCAGTTAAAAGAACTTAAACTAACCTTCATTAAATGCTTACTCTGTGCCATTGCTTATACAAATTATCCATATACACGGACTTCTTAGTAGGTAGGACAAAATTAAGGAAGTGGCACAATCAGTGTGTAATTTAAATGCCTTTTATCACTACTTCTCTTTTTATTTATATTTTGGAAATATAAGAAAAGAAAATACATTTGTAATATTTAGAACAGAATTGTACAGAATGTAATAGTATTGAAATATAAGCCAACAAACTTACTGGATTTGTGCTCAAAATTGTTTCCAGTGGCAATGGGAGATATTTAAATTCTTCAGTATGATAATTTTCGTTTTAAAATTTTCCTATTTCAAAGTTTAATTTTTTTTCTCTATGCTATCACTCTCATTGACAAATCATTTTTCTTTTTAGAAGTAATTATCTGGCAACACCAAATATGGTTGCACAATATTAAGATATAGTTCAATCCAATTCATTTATGAACACGTATTAAGAATGCAAACACTTTTGTTTTCTTAAAACTACTTATCTAACAATATGAATTGCTAAATCGAATTTGCATTTTATTTATTCCACTGGTTTTTACGATATGAAATAGCTCACAAAAACATATGGTGCCAAATAATAGTTTTCATTCCAGGCTTGAGGATCTACCTGCACATAAAACCCACCGGTAAAGTTCTCCCTCCCTCCCTCTCCCTCTCTCATTTGCAATCTACTCACACTTTATTTAATCCCACACTGGCCTTTGCTTCTCTCTGTCCCATATAGAATATTTATTGCTAACCTACTGTACTCATTGACTATGTTCAACCAAGATGACTTCAGTTGTCACCTACTTTGTGAAAATGGTGATTATTTGCGCTCAACCAGTACTTTATATTGCTAGAATAGTACATAAATCACACTTTATTTTAGTGCTTTACAATATCTAACCTTTTTCCTTCTGTCTGAGCTCTTTGTAGCATTCTCCTGTTAAAAACAAGCTTCTCAGTAGATACATGAACATGTTAATTATGAAAATAACATTTTAATACAGAACAGTAGAGGAGAAAGTAGAGGCAGTTAGACTTCCAGGTTATTTTTCTCCATAATACTTTGCACTACATGTTTTCCTCGTTTCCTTAGTTGTTCTGCTTCAAGTAGACATTTTAGGCTGGGATACTGAACCAGTTCAGGTCTGGTTCCTATCTAGATTTCCTCAAGAATGATGTCCTGTCTTTTCTTATCATAGCCATTAGCAGCACACAAGTGATTATTAGCCTTATCACCCATTGTTATGATAAACGAAGCACAAAACCATTCAGCCAAAGCAGCTATCTTTAGAGAAAAAAGGCTTCTTTATCTATGGGAAACAAGACTCCTGACTTTGGCTAGTAGGGACTGAAATTTTATTCTAACCACCATCAGATTAGGCAATTGCAAAGGTGTTCCTTAAGTTGCTTTTGCAAACTTCCAAACTCTGTTACAAAAACTTCTTTTTGTAAAATAAATGCTAATATTGCATATATTTAATACTTTGACCAAATGTTAAGTCTTCCCAAAACATTTAAGTTGTTTCAGATATATGCATTTCTTTTGCTCATGTGTTAATTTCATTGATTCTATCAAAAATTTTGAAGTGAAATTAGTTGAAGCATAGATAGCTATGGTAAAAAGTCATTCCACTGAAATGGGTTCTGTGTATTGTACTCAGAACAATATTTTGGCTGTTTTACAGATGCCCTGGATGGGTACGAGTAAGTATAAACAGATTATTGCTCTAGGATTTAAAATTCTCAGTAGGGACAACCAAGCCAGAATATTCAGCAGCACCTGCCTGTAGAATCCCTCATTATTTTGCTCATTTGTTTTTATAATTTTAAGATAAAATCTTTACAAAGATTTTTTTCTCTCAGAATTGATATATGTGTAGATTTTTTGAGTTAAGAAAAGAGTTAAATTTCTGTAGAAAAGAGACGTCTGTGAAATGGTCATTGTGATAAAACAAGGCAATAGATACCCTTGTACAGGGAGTAATTATCTTTAGACAGATACGCGAATGTTTGCAGGTAGCTGCAATATGAGCTGTTAGGAGGGGACATGTATTGGCTGTTTGAATATGTGATAGAAAAATTTTAAGTGGGAAGGAATAAGAAACAAAGTAACACACCAAAAAATATACAAGCACTATAAAAATGTTCAGTTAGGAACATTAAAATGAGTTAAATAAATAAGACTTGTAAAATAAAATTATTCATGAGTAGAAAACATCAGGATAATTGAAACTAATTTCAATATCAATCTGTCATCCCCTTTTGGTTATTATGCAAAATCCTCCAACTAATTTATCAGAATTTACATTATAATTGAGTTAAATTGCATTTGTTAGAAGATCATAGTGTGCTTTTTAAAAACCTGTGTTTCCAAGTCATATAAACATACATGTGAACACATATTTACCCAGCTAGATCATTTATAAGGTTGGAAATGGACTTACTTTTCTAGAGCACTTACTAGGTTGGCAAGTCAGGTTTTATGTACATAATTTGTTTTACCCATAAAATAACATAAATATATGTGTGTCTCTTGACCTAATAAATATAATGTTATAGAAAAATACCAGCACTTTCTCAGGGCAAAAATAAAAATGCATGTGAATCAATAGAACAGAATAAATGCAGAAACAGTGCCAGGCACTTTCAGGGAACTGATCTTTGACAGAGAGGCCAAAAGCTTATAAATGGTGCCGAAAGCTGAATACACACATGCAGGAGATTGAGTGTAGGTTTATATCTGTCAGCATGTTCTCAGCTAAAATCAGAATGGATCAAATATCTAAACGTTAAAACAGAAACACTTATCTGCTGAAGATAAAGTAGTTAAGTATTTGGAACACATCGGCAGGAGCAAGCACTTTCTGAGCAGATCTCCAAGTGCACAAGAAATAATACCAAGAATCGCCAGATGGGATCATGACAATTTCACAATTCCTGCACAGCAAAGGAAATTATGAAGACGGTGAAGAGCCAACCTGCAGACTGGCAAAAATACTTTGCCAAGTTATTCCTTTGCGAGAAGATTAATATCTAGAATATATAACAAAAAACATTAGACCAGCAAAATAAAAGATCCAAGAAATACACAAAAAGTGTAGTGTCTCTGGCCATTAGAGAAATACATATTAAACCATCGAGATCCCATTACTGTCCAGACAGATGGTTGTCAGCAAGGTGTCAAACAAGAAGGAACGGAGGCAAGGCTGGGGAAAATGCATCCCGTATATTTGTGATTGGAATGGAAACTAGTGCAACCATTATGGAAATCAATACGGAGATTTTTCAAAAAGCAAAATTCAAAATTCCATTTGAAATAACTATTCTCCAAGTATCCTCCTGAAAGAGTTAAAAACATCTTACAGTGATACACACATACCCAGGTTGGTAGCAGCAGAACATGGTAGCTACATCTTAGTAGCATATACCCATGGGTAAAGAAAATGTGGTATTGATACACTATGGAGTACTATCTGCAATAACTTGAGACGATAATTTAAGTGAAATAAATTATGCACAAAAATTTAAATATGATGTGGTTTTTTTCTTATATGAGAAACCAAATGCATAAACAATTGAGAACAAAATAAACGATAGATAGTGGGTAACCAGGAGATAGATCTTTCGTGAAAAAGAAAAGGAGGGAAGAGGGGAGGAGAGAAAGGTGAGAAATAAAAAAGAACGAGGTTGTGTCGTGTTGTGTTCTCCCGCCAACTCCTTAGAAGAATTGTAATCATTAACCAGTAGAAATAAAATAATGAGAAAACGAATGCAATGCTTTGACTCTTTATCCTGAAGTATTCTAGTGCAGCGTTGAAAATATTCTGTTATACAAGCCTAGGAAGTCTATTACACCCACAGGAGGCGTACGAACCAAGGGGCTGCATAGGTGGGATAAAGGTGTTATTCGAAATTAAGGGTGTAAGTGGACACATCTTTAACTGCCACTGACCTCTGTTTTCCAGATTAACTGAAGTTTTGCTTAATCTTCTAAGTAAGAAACATTTAGCAACAAAAAGTGGCAACCACAGAACTGAAAAAACATACTTGACTAAAGATATTGTGTGAGTTGGACTCAAATGAAATTTCAAATATCCCATTTTTTATCAAATGGGCAGTTTTCTATGTTTCAACACACTTCTCTTAGCACTAAGGAAGTGAGATTTCTAATGTAAAATTTAATGCATTAATTTTGTAAATACTAAATTGTATGCTTCTCTGTGTGTATATTTGGCTGGTTTTCCATTAAAATAAACTATGATAAAAATTTGCCTCTAAGTGTAAATAAATACAATTTTTAAATGTCTTTTTGAGACAGGATTTCACTATGTGGTTCAGACCGGGCTTGAACTCATTTTGTAACCCAGGCTGGCCTCAAACTCACAGTCATCCTCCTGCTTCAGCCTCCCAAGTGCTGAGATTACAGGCACACACCAACACACCTGGTATGAGACAATTTTTTAAGTTTACTAAAGAAAAAATATCTTCAATATTTGAGTAATAAAATTTATTCTTTAAAATATGGATATGTTTAACATAATAGGTATGGAATTAATCATTATAGTTAGAAAAATAAAATATTCTATAGCTATTATTCTTGAAATATTTTTAAATATCTTAAAATATACTCCTATACTTGAATTATTTCAGTATGAAGTCTATGCATCCAAATTTTATTTCTTAATAAAACAGCATTTCAAAAGGGACTAGCCATGTCCAAAAAACATGTACAAGTAAAATTATTTTTATTTTACTGTATAATCTTTCAATGTTAGAGTTATGAATTTTATAAATGATTTTTAAAGGTTTTTATCCCTTTACTGATTTTGAAACTAACATGTATTTTCATTGAAATTCAGATCAAATCTATATTATGTCTGAGTTTCAGAAAAAAAACCCAACCTTTCTGGTATAAAGAACATTAAGTGAAATCCATATAAAATATCTACATATGTCTATATTTAATAAATTTAAACCAGAGAGTCATGATTATATACGTGACTTATTTAATGTGTAAATAGTTTGGTAAATAACCAAATTAAGAGCTTTTGGGCTGGAGATATAGCTCAGTGGAATAAGCACCTGCCTGGCAAATGTAAGGTCCTAAGTTTGAGCCCCAGTACTGCCTAAAAGAAAAAAGAAAGAGCTTTTTAAAATTGTTTTTGGTTTTGGTTTTGTCTTCAAAATCAAGAAATAACCAAAAGAATACTTGATAAATTCTTTCACTGTTATTGACTTGTAAGTAAAAATGTTTCAGTGCTTTGTTGTGTTCTCCTATAGAGACAAAATTTTCCTGGCAATGGATACTTATAAAAAACAATGTAACACATGGGTCTTTTTATAAGTCATAAAGTAACATAATAAAAATTATCCTCAGTTTTATATTTTCAGGGCATGCATAAAATCAACATACTTTATAATGCATTTCATCGATTCAAATGCATATTATCTGGAATTGTAACCATGCCAACAGATTGCTACAGGGAGCTACAGAGTATTAAAACAAATACAGAGTTTGGGAGGTTTAACTTGATAGAAATATAAATCTAAAAAATAAAAAAAATCTAAAAATATTCCTTGTATCAAATCTTATCTCATATCCTTAGGTATTTTTCTAAGTAGATTGCAGAATTATAGGAACACAATTTTAAAACTTCTTTATGCAGCCGTATAGACTAATTGTATTTAGTATGCCCCATCGGCAGCAGGACAGACTAAAGAGATAATCATAACAATTCTGGCACCTTAGTTTTCAAGCCAAGCCATACACTCCCTATGTCTTTAAAGCTTCTCCCTTACCACTTTCAGAATGGAAGTGCTTGTCAATGGCTGCGTGCTTTCTACTATACCAAATCATTGCTTTGCCCTTGTAAATCCTCCCTGGTGTCTCGCCAAGAAGTTAAAAGAGTTCCATCTGACCTTATACGATAGAATACCAGTGGAAGTGAAATTTAATAACAAACTTAGTGAAAAGCTTTCTTTTTACACATTGCATATCACGTTTTACATTCTTTGTTAGAATTTTGCATATAACTAAATCTTCCTGAACTTTAATCCCAGCTAATTTCAATTCAGTGAGTTGTGGCTATTTTGTGATTGGTCAGGAGTAGTCATCAGAGCAATTATTAAAGATATTTCAAAATGTAACATCTTTACCATAGACAGATCTTTAGATTAAGTGACCATCAAGCTTGTTTAAAGTAAATATACTTTGAGAATAAAATAAATGTCAGACAAAATTATCCATAATACATAGATAATATCTATAAATGTGTGTGTGTGTGTGTGTGTGTGTGTGTGTGTGTGTGTGTGTATGTGTAGGGCTTTTTCCAGGTCAGTACTTCCTAAAACCTTTCAACGGTGACACTTAACTCAGTTTTATAAATGCTCTGTAATGCATTCACGTGTTGCCATGTTTGTCTGTGCAACATTTCCCTGAATATTTATGTAATTTTATTATTGTTTAAGACATGATTTGCAAGAATTCTGATTGTTATTTTGCAATTAGATGTCCTAATAGTAATATACTTATGTCTTAAATTTTCTAACATCTATAATACCAAGTTGATATGGAAGATCTGAGTTACATTTTTTCTATAGCTGTGAAATATTCTTTAATTTTAAAAACAGATAAGCAGAAATAAAAAAGTACTCACTTTTAGCTTGTATATATAACCCTGCTTTAAATTGTGATTCAACTATTGCGTGTATTTACATGTTGTAAATATATTTACGATATTTCACATTATTTCAAAATATTTTAATTAAGTACATATTATTGGTAATGAACTCTGACTTCTATTATGAAAACAAAAGATATTATAGTTTTGAATGGAGCCAACCATTATTCTATGTTTTTAAAATTTGAAATTGGGTATGCATTTATTCATCATTTTTAATATGTATTTTGAAAACTATATCAATTATGCAAGTGTATATTAGGAGCAGTACATGAATACTTTCAGAATATAGCAAATAATAATTATATTTTCGCTCGTGTTTACCGTTGGAAAATGTAGAAATAACTTAATATTTGAGTTTTAATTCCACTCACCTTTCAAGTTCAATTAGTCAAGTGTATGCTTTCATATAACTGAACGTTCTATCCATTGGCTTTTTCTGAATTGAATACACTCAAGAAAGTCAAATAGAAAGGGAAGCAAGTGTTCATAATTTTAATGAGGAAAATATTGCAAAATGAAAGTAATTGTAAAAAACACTTGGTACATCATATGAATAGAAAAGGTTTTCTAAGATTAAGTGATATTTAAATGTGTGATGAGATTTTATATAATAACATACACTGCCCCATGCGGCACTGGCTTTGTGTTTATCCTCAGTCACTCCGAACACAATGATGCTTCCATCTGGATGCATTTGCTTTTTCACAGAAAGCATCACGGAATCTCTGTATGCACTGAGAGACTTAAGTTCTTCTCATAGAGGGCTACATCAGTACACAGCTTCATGCTTGAGGTTCATGTTAGCACAACTTGTGCTGAGGATGTGAAATTAGTCATTCTTCTGATTCCCTGGCAGCATGTCCCATTGTGTTATCCTATTTGCCTTTGTTATTTAGCAGGATCTGAGAGTTTTGGCTGAAGACCGTGTTCATGATTAATAGCATGGCATGTTTGTTGGTGATTATGAAGAACAATACATAATAATTCTATGCAGATTAACTAGTTCAAGAGTCCCTGTGATGTGGATGCCAGTGTCTGAGACTTGCCCTCTCTGTAAGAAAATTGAAGGCCAATGGAAGTGTTCACATGCCATATATGTGTGCCTTCCAGCCTAGATGACTCAGGGCTGCAGGGCTGCAGAATGCCTTGCTGGTAGGTAGTGAACTAGCTTCAAAGACCTGCAAAAGTTTGTTATTGTTGTTACAGGTTTTTCTATTCTTCTTTCCCAAAGGAAAACATTTTGCTATAGTTACATGCACCTCGAAGCGCAAAACTCGGTCAAGAAAGGTAATTCTTAAAAGTGTTCTGAGATAAATTTTGTGGCGCAGATGGGGGTGTGGACCACACATGTGTATCTCACTCACTGTAGACGAAGCTGGAGAAGAAAAAACAAGCAGAGGGCCTTTCATCTATATCTTTCATCTATGTCAATATTCTGTTTCAAAAATTATAACTTTGAAGGTCTAGAAAGGTTTTGATAAAAAGGCATAAATTCAAGTCTCAGATACTTATATAATTGTTTTTTTCCATTATCTATTCCTCTTTATGAGGGATACAAACTTTTTCCCAGGAAATAAATCCTAGTGAGCTTATTCCTGGTAGAAAAGGCCCATTAATCTTTGCACTGCCACTCTGCCAAAAAACTTGTGTTTCATAGTCAGAACTGATCCTTCATCCAATCACAAGGAACTAATGTGCAAAAACACCTATCCTGACATCCTGGAAAAATAAGTGAATAGGACTACATTGTTGTAGATGTGGTTATTAGTTTATTAAATATATTGATATGTAATGAAACAAAGACATTAACTAAAAACTTCCTTTGGAAGCAATAAATCTTTAATTGTAAGGGATATTTTTCCACTTTGGAAGGTATAGGGCTACACAAGAGGCTAAACTAAATCCTACTGATGATTGATTGCTTTATCTACAAATGAGACTGGTCAAGTTTTTGGTAGCTAATAGTGGTTCTGTTCATTTCTCTCTTTTTGTAGTCACATTCTTTTGTAAAAGAATTTGCTTATCTCAGCTTGTTTTAGTAGAAAAAAGAGAAGTAAACCAAAGCTTTTTTAAGTTCACTAACTACTTGCAGACATTGTTTTCACTGGACATTCAACCATTAACAACCCACAGAACTAAAATAAGTTGGCACCATAACATGTATTACTCTATTGATTTTTTTAACTTCACAAGACAAATTTGCAATATGCACTGGAAAATTAGTTGACAAAAGCCTGACATATTCAGAATCTTATTTGATATTTGCTAGCTTTTATTTATGTGCTGTATTATACCCTCTCACATTTTATTTTCCATTTGACATTTCATTTTGTAAATAATCTATTTTTATTCTTTTATAACACTGACAAAGAATTCTTTGAGGAAACTACTTTTTATGTATTTGAAGTAAACTTAGTGGGGCGAAAGTTTTTATGAAAACATTACAATTGACAACTTATCTGTTATTTTGAAAATGATCTTTAAAATTAATTTTATACCTACTTTACATTCCAAATGCATTACATATTATAAGCCCAAGTTATTTGTATCCGTCAGTGCTCACTAGGGAAACAAACTTATGTAAGATATATTAATATGGAAGGATTTACAATGTAGGCTTGTTTTGGCTGCCCAAAGAGTCAGATGGGAAAGAATGAAAGAGAGCTGTCTGTGTGATGGAGATCCAAAGGATTCAGTCAAAATCCAAAGGCCTGGAACTCACTCTATTGTGCCATTCATGTCTATATCTGGAAGGTGAGGGGTCTGTGCTAAAAAGCTGAAGAGTCTGGGCTGGAAAGCAGGAGCCAACTACAAGGTGAAGGTGAAGACTGAGCTCCTCTGAAGAATCAAAAGCGAGCCTTCCTTCTTCTCTTCCTTTTTGTTCCATTTAGTGATAAACCTATTGGTTGGTCCACTCACAACCAGGTTGGGTCTTTTGTCTTCAGTAAATCCCTGCAGCCACACCCCTGAACTATGGTAATCCAATTGGTTGTCTGCTTGTTACTCAATTTGACAGAGTCCGTAACTATCACATTATTTTCAAGTGGAAGCTCAAGCATTAATGGCTATAGTTTATTGGTGCTTCACCAAAGAGCACAAATCTGTGATCAGTTCCATTCTGGAGATAAGAGAATTAACTGGGCTGTGGGTTTACCTCTACACAGGGAAAATTGCAATTAACCTGCAAAAAAATATAATTGCATGTTAAAATTTGATAACCTACATATACAAAAGGATCTCATCACTTTGCCATGAAACATCTGTGGTTGTAAATAATGACAAATATACATAAGATTTTCATTTAACCAAATGTATACTTATTACAATAATGTTCAATACATATGTAAATTTATTGAACCTTCACTCCTTCAACTGATATGATATTAAACAATATTTGTTTCTGTTCTCTTGTACAGGAGTAGAAATAATCAAGTTAGCTCTAATAAATTGGTAAAATCTTTACATAACAATAAATACTGAATAATACTGGATATATGCTCTTCTGTTATTATTCAATTGAATATACTCTTAACTCTTTAAAATTTATAAGTGCTCATTCGTAAGACTTGACCTAAGCATCAGTGAAATATCAAGGGCTAGAATCCTCCTTGCTCCTCTTAAAATTCTAGATGTATTTATTTTAGTAATTTCAAGACATTAGTGATGTTAATCTTACATCACCCTGTGACATGACACATCTTCCAGAAACTGTGTGAGTGTATGCGTAACTCTGGGTTCAACAGTCTCCGTTTCTTTGCTTTGAAAAATTCCGCAGGTAGTATTTGTCATTCTCTCTCTACCATCAGTCTGTCAGCTGATATTTTCCATTGCTCTTAATGTGATATCACATAATAAATTACCATGTTCACATTTCATCTCCATGTTCTTGAAAGCATAGACATATTTGCTAAAATCAGTGTCTTTTCTTATTTATGTGCTTGTGACTGTAATTTATATGTCTATTATTATGTGAAAACAGCACATACAGACTGTCTTGGTTACTTAGCCAAACCTCTAGACTCCCCAAGTTGACACAATGTATCAACCATAACACTCCACCCCTCGTCAATTTGGCAACCAGACACATTTCCTTAAACCCAGTTTCCAGATACAAAGACATGCTACATTAGAACCATAGCATTTCTCCCCCTAAAGATTCATGCACTTCCCTTTATGCAAAAGGCATTTAGTCCATCTGCAAGAGTTGCCAAAGTCCACAGTTTCAGCTTTGCTGAAAAGTCCGAGTCCCAAATCTCCTCCAAGATGTAAGGCAAACTCTTTAGTTACAAGCCCCCATACAAATGAAAATTAAATACTTCCAACATTTAAAGGCACAAAATAAAAATTACCATTCCCAAAGGCACCAACAGGGGAAAATAGAGCATTGGGAGCAAAGCAAGTCCAAAATCCAGCAGGGCTAACATTATGTCCTGTAATTCCACATGCAGCATCTGCAGCAACTTGTAGTACACCGTGAGCTCCAAAGGGTTTGCATGAGTCCACCCCTATGGCATTTCTGGTGGTTACAGCCTCCATGGCTTCTCTCTTAGGCCTGCTTTGCTCTCTCCTTGCAGCTTTCATCAGATGATCCACGTTCCTGGCTTTTCTAAATTTCTGAGGTCTCCAGTGCACCTTTTGCTTCACACTCACAGCCTCACGTATTGCCCTCTCCGGGGCATACTGCCTGGCCTCCAAGGCCTTCTGAAATCTGGGTGAAAGCTGCTTTAATCTCAGAACTCTTGCATTCACCATGCACCTAAAGTCAGGACCAAGTGGATGATGCCAATGTCTGCTGCCACCTGGAGCAGTAGCCAACCTTTTCTCTGTCTTGGCCACGGGGTCAAGTGCCTGGATCACTGGGCACTCTGAATCCAATTTTGAGGAGCAAATTCTCTATGCCACTGCCATTTTGGAACCTGGTTCAGTTGCTGCTGCCATTCTGGAATATGATCCTCTTTGGCTTCCTTCTCAAGGCAAGGTCTCTCACCTTTACAGTTTTGAGGCTGCAAAGGATAGAAATTTGCTGCTTGTGATGCCCTCAGGCCATCTTTTCCATTCTCTGGTTCCTTCTCAGCAATAGAGATCTCCTCAGCATTATCTTTGCAGTCCACGTCTTTAGTGGAGCTTACTTTCTGGCCAAACTCATAACTTTTTAAGTAATCCTGCTAGGCTATTTGCTCTTGATTGTCAATATAAACTTGGCTAAAAGCCCCCAACAAAAGCCATGCCTCTGCCCCAACATTCGGCTGCCTTCAAATTTCTTTTGCCAGATTAATCAGTTTGCTGCTGCCTTTAATCTCAGTTTTAGGTAAAGTCTGTGGACATGAGCAAAATGTAGACAAACTTTTTGCCAAGCCGTAACATACATCACCTGGAGTACAACAACCAATGTAGTCCTTTCCAGTAGAAACCTTCCAAACCTGGTCTTTACCAGCAGGATTGCTATCAACCTTCTCATCTTCAAAGCTCTGATCAGAATCTCACAGACAGAAGAGCCAAAGGCGTTCTAGCACATCTCTTTCAGGCGACATCTCCAAACCTTTCCAAACTCTTCCCACAAGCCATTTCCAAAGGCCCTTGAACCACAAGGTCAGGTATAGTAACAGCAACAACTCCACTCTGTTGGTACCAAATTCTATCTTTGCTACTTAGCCAAACCTCTAGACTCCCCAAGTTGACACAATGTATCAACCATAACACAGATTAAATTAAAGAATATTTAATTTGGATAAATATTCTATTGAACATCAGGTACAAGACATCATATATAACAGCTAATGCAGTTTTTATTAATACCAGGTTTAAAATTCTTATCACAATGAGCCCCTTGATCTGATCCTTAGCAAAAGAAAGAAAGAAAGCAAGAGAGAAAGAGGACACACAAGGGGTGGGGGACAGAGAGTCTCAGGTTATCTCAGGCAGAATTATGAGAAGAAACTTACGACTTATGAAATAAATTTACTGAATATGGTTCTACAGTTTATATTATGTACAGTATTATAAACAAAATTGTAGTGTTCACATAAAACACCAAAAATGAATAAATATAATTTAAAGCTATAAAATAAAGTATTAAAATTAAGACAATCTATAGAATAAAAACATACTATATATTTTATGTAGAACAGAAGCCTCATTAAGGATTTTAAAAGACTGGTAGTCAACAATCTTGGAAAAGTGTTACTTTGATATATTTGAACAGAAGAAATTAGCAAAATAAATAAATGTAGATATTTAGGAATAGAGGGAGTAGGCTTAACAATTTGGAGAGGAAAAACAAGTGGCTGAGCACGTGAGGAGCTGAAAGGGCAGCAAAACCAAGGGCAGGAGCTGCTCAGGAGAGACACGCCCCAAATCCGGTCTGTGACAGTATCAGCAAGGAATGTGCTTCACAGAAGTGCAAATATAAATGAAGATCCAGTGTGTCATGGGAAGGGGACAAGTTATACACAAAGAAAATTCTTACAGAAAGAGTTTTGAATTAATTGTGTCTTATTTATATATACATATACATATATACATAGATATGCATACACATATACACATATATACACATGCACATATATATGTGTGTATGTATGTATATATTATATATATATATATAGGTTTAAATAATAAACATAATTTCACAATAGAAGATAGGAATCAATCCCCCAAAAATAAAATAATGAAATAAAAAGGAGCAATGTGAAAAACACAAACTTTAAATTAGTGCATAAGAAACAAAAATTAACCCAGTAAGCACACTGGGAGGGGCAGAATAGAATATGATAACATGAAAAATATATGTGAGGATCTCAATCGATGCAAACATAAAATACACAAAATATAGGTTAAGATATGTGAGGTTACTCAAATAGCAAATGAATGTTTTGAAGGAAAGATTAGATGTAATTTCAAGAAGTTTAGTAAAGAAAATGATTTTTTTTTGAGACAGGATCTCCATATGTAGTTCAAGATGACCTTGACTTTACTATGTAGATCAGACTGGCAATTCTCCTGCCTCAGCCACTTGAGTGCTGGGATTGTAGGCATGCACCATCACATCTGGTAAGAAAATGATACCTGAAAGACTGCAGTAACTATTAGTGCCAAGAAACGTAAATATCTAGAAATCCATTATTCCACTGAAATGAGATACTATGAGTGAGTGGAAACTGGTTAAAAAGACCAAAAGTGTGACTGCAGCAGTTTGGTAAAATCTCAGTAAGATGATAAATGTAACATGTGCAATCACAAAAGTGGTCTTACCAAGAGATAAAAGCTCTCTGACATTCTCCCTCAAACCACAAAGTCCAGAACATTTTAGAACTTATGGATATTTGTCCTCAGGCATCCTAACAGCAATCAGAGAGAGAGAGAGAGACAGACAGACAGACAGACAGACAGAATGAGGGAGAGCTATAGGGACAGAGGGACAGAGAGACAGAGGGAGGGAGGGAGGGAAGGAGCCAGAGAAAGAGACAGGAATTATCTGTAGGCCAACTTGTGAATACGGCCATTAAGGAATAAAATTGAACACAGTGAAATCTAGGTATGATCCTCAAAGATCCTGAGAAAATTATTTCTAGAGAAACTATGCTGGAAAATTGCCAAAGTTTAACACACTCATATATAATTTATTATTCTGGTGTATAATTTATAAATATGTTATTTGGTATTTTTGTTTATTTTTGAGACAGGAATTTGTTAAGTATCACAAGTTGGTCTGAAATTTAATCTTTGTGTTGCAGCCTGTTGAGTAACTAGGACTGCAGGCACACAGCACCCTACTTTACAACACTGTGAATTTTGACTAATACATATCATTTTACAAATATTAACAAACCAACAATAAGAATGTTTCCATCATCCTCCAAATTTATCCATAAATTTTTTGTCATGACTTTCAGCTTGCAGCATCTTTAACCAGTAAGCTATTTTGTGACACTATGTATTATTGTGTCATCCAGAATGAAAAAGAAATAGAATAGAAAAAGGAAAGAAATAAAATTATAATTTTGTTACTTAGCATAATATAAGATACATTCATTAACAAATTTCCTTTAGTTTTTTTAGTAATTAATAATTACTGTTAATATTACAATATATGGATACACATGTAGATAAAATTAATACATTGATAACATTAATAAATCATGAGTAAATTTTAAGAAAATTAAAGTAGATAACCTTGGCTAGGTCCCACATGGTTTGGTGAAATCTATAAAATTGAATCTACATGTGTGAAACTTGCTGTAGCCCAAACTGTGTTACTTACTTTGAAGAAGAAAATGCCCCTTAATTCTGTAAATGTAGGAAAATACTTTCTCCCAACAATTTAAGGGGTTTTGGAAGCAAGTCTTTCCATCCCTAAGTGTTTCCCACATAATTCACCTGATAATACATAGGCTTTGGACACAGAAAGTGTGAGATAATGACTAGGTTTTCTTACTTATTCTGTGTCAAATTTGTAATACAGTATGAAAAACAAATACACACTTTGATGAGAGCACCATTTCTGTAACTGTCCAGGTCCTGTATATCCAAATTATTTATGCTTTATTTAGATTAACTAGGTGTATCCTGTATGTGTGCATGTTTATAAATATGAAATATATACACATATGTAATATTTACAAAAACCCGATTACTTTTTCTTTGTTCTGCCTTCCTATAGGATACTTCACTGTAATAGGTTGTGTCTAGATATCCCCCCAAAACGTCATGCAGTCATGGGATGGGTTTCTAGAGTTTTTCACTGACTCATGCTCTAATGCTGGGATTGCGGCTGTGAGTGCTACACCCGTCCTGGAGCAGGTAGCCTGCATATAATATAAGGGACAGGAAGAGTTTTGCTCTCTCCTGCTTTTCGCTCTTCTTCTTGTGGCTTTGGCTGTCTTCCACAGCCATGAGCTGTTGCCCTTGGCCGTGGGCCACTCTGCCTTGGAGCCAGCTGATTCTGGGCTGACATCTCTACAAATTGCCAGCTACATAAACCTCTCCTTCCTTAATTTTTAGGATTAGGTATTTTGTCTCAGCAAGGAGAAAAAAGTAACCAAGACAATCACATTTTAAGGAGCATATACAGATTTAACTTGGATATTATACATTTAAATAAATATGCTTAGCTCTTTAATTTACTAGGGGCTTTCTAAAGATAATATAGCCAGTAAATGTAATCATGTTATTACAAAAAAGAGAAAAATTTACCCTGAAAATGTACTGCTAGACACACAAACTCCGCATAATTTCAAAAACAATTTCAAATATGTTACTTTTAGATAACATTTTAAGAAAATAAGTAAGGGGTGTATCTCAATTCATTTATGAAACGTTTTTTATGAAGCAAATTTTAAGCATAATATTTAAGTGAGTGAAAACATTACAGAAAAAGAAAATTATGAATTCATTAATATTGATCTTTGTTTTATATCTTTGTGTACAAAATATAAGTAAACTGATTTTTTTATATAAATATACATCATTTAATATAATTAGTAAGTTAGAGAACTGGAAAATCTCCAAAGAGAATTCCCTGTCATTATGCTATACATTGATCTAAATTCATCTATTAATCTGATCTTCAAAATGGTAAAGGGTCAAGTTGCTTTGTAGATAAATAGCTTATCTCTGTCTACATTTTGATCATATATTTAGTGATTGGAAATTTAGTGTTGTTAAGAAATATGTATTAGTTTCTGATTGTTTCCATAACACATTATCCCAAGTTTTGCATATTAACCAATGCAAATTTTATCTCACAGTTCTGAAGGGGAGAATTCTAACCACAGGTGTCACTGAAGTAAAATAACAGCTGTGGGAAGGTTGTGTTCCTTTCTGAAAGCTCCAGAGAGAATACATTTATTGGCTCATTAATAAAATACAATTCCTAGAAGTTGGAGGACTGTGGCTACCAGTTCCTCTTTGTCTG
Organism: Dinomys branickii; assembly: GCA_004027595.1. Lineage (NCBI taxonomy): Eukaryota > Metazoa > Chordata > Mammalia > Rodentia > Dinomyidae > Dinomys > Dinomys branickii. The sequence goes on from PVLD010004655.1 coordinate 59,825, forward strand.
TTAGGGGAAGGATGTTCCTAGTTTTAAGAGAGCTCACATTCCTAGTTTTCAATGGCGTGCAGGGTCACAGGGGGGATCACTTTGAATCTCTACAGTTTCTTCTGTTTTCTTTGTGTATGTCTGACATTTGTGCCTTCCATCACTCCTAAGAGAACATCTCATTACCTATCAATCCAGTTTATCCAGGGTAATATCCCTATTATAGGATCTATAACTTAATTCAATCTCCATGCTTTCCCCATGGAAAATGTTCAAAATTTCAAAGGACTATCACATGGGCATCTTTAGTGGATATTTTATAATCCAATGGAGGCTGCATTGACATTGAACCCACTGAGTTAATACAGCAGAGATATCTTACAAAGACTACTGTATGGCTTTCCCGATCCTACATGTTTTGGTCTCCTGTCAATGTCCTAACACGTGCATCTCCTCACTGCAGACATTTTCCCCCCATGGTTTTTTTTTTTTTTTTTTTTTTTTTTTGCACAACAGTAGATATGTTTGTAACTGGGGGTCATCATACGTGATCATTCCTTGACCTATAATATTTTCTTTATCATTGTACAAATAATTTCTTATGTATGCTAAGACCTTATTAAGAATGTATTTTCCATTCAAATCTAAAAAAAGTCCCACTTTATTCTCTATAAGTTTTTCCCAATTTATTATCTTTATATGTATTGCCTTCTAATGTTATCTTTCTAACATCACCTAAACCAAGGAGAGACATAGAACTAAAAACTTGATTTCAGGGAAAAACATGAATTACTACAACTGCTGAATTGCATGCAATTAAGGAGGTTATTGGTATTCTTCCAGAAGACTGCAATAGAAGAGGGTTTTGTGGAAAAATCAATCTGTTTAAGAAGACAAAACCTAGGCAAAAAGGGGTTATATTGGCAATGCATTCAAATAAATGCATAATGAACTAATAGTCCTAATGTAGTTATATTAGAATAGATAGATCACTAACCAGAAATCTGGCTGCAAAGATGGAGTTGTACTAGTAAGCTCGTATATTTCCCTAGATAGTCATATCATACACATGGAGTAAGTGGAAAGTTTCCAGGGACACTTTATTTTTACTTTTAGCAGTTTGATATAATTTCAGCTCAACAAATTAGGCATGTAAATTTCTGCCTTTATTGGATATTCTTTCCAACTAAAAACTTGTTTCAAATTTACCTTTTACTTGCCAAAGAGACACTTGCAATGTGAGTCAAACCTCCAACCCCATGTGGTGAGGGGTAAACATTTCCTGCATCTGTTTCTGCCATGAGTTCTTCATTTCTCACGCTGAGCCATATTAAACAGTGAAGAGTTTGTTTAAATTACTCGTATATAGATACTGAAAAAATGTTATGCTAGTTCCATAAAAGGGAAAAATCAACATTAGCAAAATAATGTTATTAATTTTATTATTCATAATTATAAAACATGACAAAATAAATTAGAATTGACAGGACAGTAAATATTATTTTAGCAAACATTACCAAAACTGATTTTTATGTCAGTTTCACTTCATTTAAAAGTAATGAATTTGTCCAATATTTTTCTTTATTACACTGAATAAACAAAATATTTTGTTACAGTTAAAATTTCAGTTGAAATACTCATTATGTGATTTATAATATTTTATGTAAATACAAATGAGCTAAACTCTATGAATTTTTGAAGAAAAATAAGAATGTATTAATGGGAGGGCTGGGGATATAGCTCAGTGGAATAAGCGCCTGCCTAGCAAGCGCAGGATCCTGAGTTCAATCCCCAGTACCGCCAAAAAAAAAAAAAAAAAAAAAAGAATGTATTAATGTAATGATTAAACATTATTTACCAAAATCTTTATTTCTAAATGTAGTACTCCAGTTATATTGAATTTATACTCACATATTTAATTGGGAAAGTAGCCATTTTTCATACTTTAAATCCCATCAAGATTCATTTAATTTACTCCATCCTAACATGTAAACGAGGTTTCATGATTTACTTATAACTAGTGATCTCATGAAAGAATGTTGGAAATATTTACAATATTAACATTTAATAGAAATGTTAACTTTAACATTTTAACATGAAGCATTAGTATTTTGTCACCGTGACAAATTTTTTGAGGTAACCAGCTCATAAGAGGCAAATTGAAATTTGGCCAGTGGTTTCAGAACTTTCAGTCTGTGGTTGGCTGACACTATTGCTTTGGTCTAGAGGTAAAGCATAATATGGAGGTAGAAGCTTGTGTTAGGGGAGACAGCTCACATGATGGTGGCAGAGAGAGAGGGGGAGAGAGAGATAGAGAGAGATGGAGAGGGAGAGGGAGAGGGGGAGGGGGAGGGCAAAGGGAAGGACGGAGGGAGAGAGCACACTCAGGTAAGATGTACTCGTCCAGCACCTGCCCCCCCAGCTCCCATCCTCCCACCTGACAAGACATGTTGCACTAGGCTGTGCCTCCTACAGGCTGTGCAACTACGAACTCAGAATCTCAGGACACTCATGATCCAGTCACCTTCCAAAAACCCCACCTCCATTCACCCGAGCCTTTTGGAGAAAATTATTTTTCCAAACCACAGTACATGAAAGTCCTTGGTATTTAAATATTTCATATTTAATTAAATATGCAATCAAATATTTTGTGCAAATATTTAACATTGAGAAGGTCAGATATGTGGGTTAGATTTCACCTCACACCTTACAGAACATATTTTCACATTTTTTATGGAGCTGAATTATTTCACTCATTTAAAATTGTTATGATCAGATTTTCTCCACTGCATTTCTAGAAAATGCTCCATTTGCATGATCCCATATTTTGCAATTAAGCAAGTACACTTCAATTTTAGCCCCACCTCTGACAAAGGAAAACATCCGTTTTGGTGTCACAGTTCAATTTTGTCTTTGGCTTTTTTGCAACTGATGTTTTAGGTGCTGCAATATTTTTTTTCCTCTGAATTCAGAAACAAAAAGAACCGCCTGGTCAGTTTTCTTAACATATTTTCCTGAGCAATTGTATTTGTAAGTAGCCGCTCCTGACGACCCTGCTCATGGTATTGTTCTCACTCGTGCTTTGCTACGCATTGTAGCTTCTACTAGGGTCTTGCTTTATCGGTTCTTTACTTGTTCCAAATCCTTGCTTTTATTTAACTTCTTAGAAACCTATTATATTTCCCTTCTTCTGCTCTTACCACACACAGATCGCAGAAGACACATCCTTTCTTCCCTCTGTCATTCCCATGGTATCTTATGACTCTAGACCTTCCTAACATATCTTCTGCTTCCTGTAATTAGAAGGTTAGTTTATAAACTCTCTTCTTCAACACAAGATAAAGACTTTATGTGTACATTCGAGTCAAAATAGGAAAGGATAATGTACATTCCATACTTCATGCCTTTCCTCCAAATACAGTCAAAATCTCTTTTTATTTATATACTCACAGAGAATTACTGCTATGATTTTGTCAAAGTGTACTATGAGGAAAACTTTGGGAAAGCCAAACTTTTTAATCAAAGTATACTATGAGGGAAAAGCAAAGCATCAGGAAATCCACTAAACAAAAACTATTTTTGAGAAAGTACGATTTCCCTTACATTGTCATTCTTTTATGGGGGTGCAGGTAAGTTTTCCAGTGTCTAATGGTGTGATGACATCATTATCCTAGGAACTTACAGAATATGTAGTGTAAGTTTGTATAGCATATGATGTATGCATGTGTTACAGTCTTCCATTTTAAATTAATATATCATGTGTATGTGTCATAGATAATATATTCCTAATAAGAGTAATTTAGAACTGTCATTGTTTTAAAATCTAGAGGGTTTCAAAATCCAAAATCACTAAGGTCAGATTCCCTCCTGCATATGTTTTTCTTGTGAGTCTTACAAAATTTACAAGCTGTGTTCTATTCTCTACATCAGCTTAGGTGTCAGGGTTGATATATGTAGCAATCTGTAGAGTAGTAGACCAAACATTGATGAGCTGACAGGTGTTAGATATGTGCTATCATTTTAAAGATACAGTTTGCATCTGATCAGATTCACATTTCTGCTCTAGCAAGATATATGTCTATAAGTACAGGAATGAGAAGTAAAATTGATGTAATGAGAAACTTAGCTCTCTGTACCCTGAGGGTGGCATTGCAGAGAGGGAGAAAGATTGATTTAAAAATAATTCAGAAAATATGAGCTATAATCAGCCATGCCATGGTTACAAAGTTTGATGCCAGGATATGTAAACAAGAACATGTGCATGTTAGTTTTTACTTGAAATCACAACCACAGGTACACTATTAACTGCAAAATTTTTTTTGTAAATAGAGTGGGGCATGGCTGGTATTCAAAACAACTTAGATTTATTAAGGAACAATGTTCCCCCTGATGGCTTCAGCTGGTATTCTAGCACTGTCTTTCCAGTATTTGCAAGAGACACACACTACCTATCACAGTAAATGATGTACTTTTATCTCTTTGTATCCCAGGTTTTGGAGAAGCTCATGATAATTTCTGTACAGTGGTTATTTGTGGAGAACTCCTCCATAACTTGCCTTTAAGCAAGTAGGGTTCAAAAATTCTCACTAATATCTCTCAGATTTATGCATTTATTCTTACACTTATTAGATTACTGCAGTCATTGGCTTACCAAGCAGCCAGACAGAACACAAATAATGTATTTTAGGGTTCTTCGCTGCATATAAATCAATTCTATGTGTTAAAAAAAATGAAAAACAAAACTTTGAGTCTTAATTCACTGAGCTAGGAAGAGTCTTCGTGATGGAGTATAAACAGTATTTTTTATACTTTCAATTATTAGTATTTATTTTTAAAGAATCAGTCCTTATTTTAGCATTATTGATTTGTTATATGTATTTGTGGATTTTATGAATTTTTATCTTAAAGTTTGTTGAGAAACAACACAATTTACTTTGTTAGTAAGTACATTATAGGTAGTTTGAATGGCAATAATTCCCTTTATATTATTTTTATTCCTTCATATGCCCCTTTGGATTAAAGAGTAGCAAAATATAGCACGTGAGTCAGATATCCCCACTGCACTCTGTTATGCTGTTTTCTTACGTGTTACCTGTTACTGTTGTCAGTTTAGAAGTTCAAGTAGCTGCACACAAAAAAATTCAACATCTTCACATACCTCATTTTCTGCTTTCCAATCTATTTTGACTCTTGTCTAGATCTGCTTCGCTACAAACCACTGACTTCAAATACTTTAAATTCCATGCCTAGTCTATGAGAACAGCAGAAAACTGAAGCATTTTCTTCCCCTGGAGATGGGGGTGGTCAGTCATCCCTTCCAAAGGGCCGTCCCTGTTGTGTTCACAGCTGTACCCTTTAGAATATGCCTGCCCTCTTGCTACATCCTATACCCACCAAACTGTATTAATGTTCTACTCATGTTACTCATTATTTTTGTCATAGTTTAAATGTAAACAATTACAGTGTGCATATGAATTTTTCCTTGTTCTATAAGTACATCCATCATTTCCTTCATCTCATCTCTTGGTTCACAAATCTGCATTATGTACTACCTAATGCTTTACAGAAAAAATGCATTCACCTCCACAAATGTCATTCAGACCATCAGATCCTTCAAAGCAGGGAAATGTTTTGTCTTAATATTAGTTCCCAGCATAAACATATACAATGAATAGCAACCAGAACACATTTAATATCATTAGTTAGATAGATCTTGGGAGGTTGTGATTTGTACCCGTCTGGTATAACGCCTAATATCTAAGTTTTTCCTCGTCCTATTCTTTACCTATCACTTATTTACCCAAGTTTCAGCCAACTTCACCTTTTCTGAGAATCATTCACAGCTAGTTCTAATTAATAATTATTTCATTAATGGACATAAACTCTTTTGTTTCACGTTAAGTTGACATTCAGTTACATATTTGCTTGTACAGCTGAAATATGATTTCCTTGCATTATAAATTATTATACTATCCATGGGACTGTGGTCTCTTTTTCTCTGTCTAGAATATCTTTCAGTGCTTTTTGCAGTGCTGGTTTGCACTCAAGAAGTTCTTCAGTTGTTCTTTGTCGTGGAAATATTTTATTTCTCCATTGAATTTGAGGGATAGTTTTGCAGGACACATCAGTCTGGGTTGGAAGTTGTTTTGTCTCAGAATCTGTAATATCTCACTCCAAGCTCTTCTTGATTTCATGGTTTCCGTTGAGAAGTCTGCTGTGATTCTGATGGGCTTTCCTTTATAGGTGATCTGTTTCATTTCTCTAGCAGCATTTAATATTGTGTTCTTCTGCTGGATATCTGGGATCTTGACTATTATATGTCTGTGTGTGTTTTTCTTTGGGTTATGGATCAATGGGGTTGTATATGCCTCGATTAACTGTACTTCAGTATCTTTTACCTTGTTTGGGAAATTTTCTGCTATTATTTCAGCAAATACTATTTTTATATCGTTTGTTTGTTCTCCTGCTGTTTCGCTGACTCCCATTTCTCGAAAAAGGAGACCACAATCCCAAGAACAACGATAGAAACAATTCCCTAAACAGAAAAAGTAAGTAAACAGTCAGCAAAAGAAGGAAAATAACAATAAGTAAATAACATGACTAGAATAAGCCAACATATAACCATTATAACCATTAATGTAAATGGCCTCAATTCACAAGTGAAAAGCAAAAGATTGGAAGAGTGGATTAAGGAACACAATCCAATGATATGTTGTATACAGGAAACATATTTTCCTGAAAAGGAAATCCACAGATTGAAAGGTAAAGGTTGGAAAACAATTCTACATGCAATAGTTCCCCAGAAAAAAGCAGGGGTAGCTAATATGTTTTCAAACAATGTAAACTTCAAACCAAAAACAATCAAAAGAGATAAAGAAGGCCATTACATACTAACTAGGGGAAAGCTGCAAGAGGAAGAAGTAACAATCCTAAACATTTATGCACCAAACAATGGAGCACCTAACTTTACAAGTCAAATCTTAACAGACGTGAAAAATCAAATAACTAATAACACTATTGTAATAGGGGACCTAAACACCCCTCTGACACAAAGAAACAGGTTAACTGGACAGAAACTCAGCAAAGAAATAACAGACCTGAACCAAAAGTGTGAACAAATGGATTTAGTAGATGTATACAGAGTGTTCCACCCCACAACATCAGAATACACATTTTTCTCAGCTGCACTTAAAGAAAGCTGTCTTTCTCTAAAATAGACCACATTCTAGCCCATAGAGCATATCTACCTAAATGCAAAAGAATTGAAATTATCCCATGCATATTATCAGACCACAGTGCAATGAAATTGGAAATTAATGACAAAGAGAAATCCAAAAACCATATAAACACTTGGAAATTAGACAGCAACCTCCTGCATAACCAATGGGTCACACAAGAAGTTAAAGAAGAAATTAAAAAATACCTACAAATAAATGAAAACACAAGTACAACCTACCGGAATCTGTGGGATGCAATGAAAGCAGTCCTCAGAGGGAAATTTGTGGCAATGAACTCATATACAAAGAAAACAGAAAGAGAGCAAATAAATAACCTAATGCTGCACCTCAAACACTTAGAAAAAGAGCAACAACCCAAACCAAGAGCCCAAAGAAAGGAGGAGATTATAAAACTCAGGGCAGAAATTAATGCAATTGAGATGAAGAAAACTCTACAAAAAATTAGTGAATCAAAGAGTTGGTTCTTCGAAAGAATAAATAAAATTGATAAACCACTAGCCAACCTTATCAAAAAAAGAAGGGAAAGATCTCAAATTCATGCAATAAGGAATGAAAGGGATGAAGTCACTACAGATCCCACAGAAATCCAAAAGATCATTAATACCTACTTTGAAAATCTGTATTCCGATAGGATAGAAAGTACAGAAGAAATGGACAAATTCCTAGAAAGGTACAAATTACCGAAATTGAATCAGGAAGATGTAAAAATCCTGAACAACCCAATATCAATTAATGAGATTGAAAATGTTATTAAAGACTTACCAACAAAGAAAAGCCCAGGCCCTGATGGATTCACAGCAGAATTCTATAAAACATTTCAGGGAAGATCTAATGCCAACACTCCTCAAACTCTTCAATGAAATCGAAAAGGAAGCAACTCTCCCCAACACATTTCTGGAGGCAAGTATTATACTGATACCAAAACCAGAGAGGGACCCAACCAAGAAAGAGAGCTACAGGCCAATCTCTCTAATGAACATAGATGCAATGATACTCAACAAAATATTGGCAAATAGAATACAGCGAATAATAAGGAAAATTATACACCACGACCAGGTAGGATTCATTCTAGGGATGCAGGGATGCTTCAATATTTGCATATCAATAAATGTAATACACTATATTAATATAGTCAAAGACAAAAACCACATGATCATCTCAGTAGATGCAGAGAAGGCTTTCGATAAAGTCCAACATGCATTCATGTTAAAAACCTTAGAAAAAATAGGAATAGATGGCCTCTGCCTCAATCTGATCAAAGCCATCTATAACAAACCAATAGCCAACATCATACTAAATGGACATAAACTGAAAACTTTCACTTTAAAGTCAGGAACAACACAAGGATGTCCATTGTCACCAATCCTATTCAACATAGCTCTGGAAGCATTAGCCAGAGCAATTAGACAAGAGAGAGAAATAAAAGGAATAAGGATAGGAAAGGAAGAAGTCAAGCAATCACTATTTGCAGACGACATGATACTATACATGGAGGACCCCAAAAACTCCACAAGAAAACTCCTGGAATTAATTGACAAATTCAGCAGCGTAGCCGGATACAAGGTCAACACCCAAAAATGAATAGCATTCCTATACACGAACAACAAACAAACTGAGAGAGAAATTGAGGAAACCATACCTTTTACAATAGCAACCAAGAAATTGAAATACTTAGGAATCAATCTAACAAAGAATGTGAAAGATTTATTCAGTGAAAACTACAGTACTCTGAAAAAGGAGATCGAAGAGGATTTCAATGAATGGAAAAACATACCCTGCTCATGGTTAGAAAGAACTAACATTGTAAAAATGGCCATACTACCAAAACTGTTGTACAGATTCAATGGAATTCCCATTAAACTACCAGTAGCATACCTCACAGATCTAGAGAAAATATGCCTCAAATTCATCTGGAACCAGGAGAGATCCAGAATAGCAAAAGCAATCATGGGCAATAAGGACAAGTCAGGTGGAATCACAATCCCTGACCTGAAATTATACTATAAAGCTACTGTAATAAAATCAACCTGGTACTGGCTAAAAAACAGACCTGGGGATCAATGGAACAGACTGAAAGATACAACCATAACGAAAAACTCACTCAGCTACCTAATATTTGACAAAGGGGTCAACCAAACCCACTGGAAAAAAGAAGGCCTGTTTAATAAATGGTGCTGGAAAAACTGGCTTGCCTCTTGCCAAAACCTGAAAATAGACCCAAGTCTCTCACCATGCACCAAACTCAGGTCAAATGGATCACAGACCTCAACATTGAAACAGAAACTCTAAATCTATTGGGAGATAAAGCAGGTAAAAATCTTGAAGACATAGGAGTAGGCAGAGAGTTCATGAACAAAAATGAAACTACAAGGGAAACACTTCAAAGAATCAATAATTGGGACCTCATTCTTCTGAATAATTTTTGTACATCTAAAGAAATCACCAGCAAAGTAAAAAGAAAACCCACAAATTGGGAAAAAAAATCCTAGCTGGCTGTTCCTCAGACAAAGCACTGCTATCTAGAACATACAAAGAATTAAAAAACATGTACCTGTCCAAATTCAAAGACCCAATCCAGAAATGGGCATCTGAGATCAATATACAATTCTCAGATAAAGAAATACAAATGGCAAATAAATATATGAGAAAATGTTCCACATCCTTAGTCATTTGAGAAATGCAAATAAAAACAACATCGAGATTTCATCTCACTCCAGTAAGACTGGCCAGTATGAAAAAATCATCCAATAACAAATGCTGGCGAGGCTGTGGAGAAATAGGGACTCTATTACACTGCTGGTGGGAATGCAGACTGGTGCAACCACTGTGGAGAGCCGTTTGGAGATTTCTCAGCAAACTAGGTGTAGAGGTTCCATTCAAACCAGCTATTCCCCTTCTGGGTATTTTCCCAGAAGATCTGAAACCATCATATCACTCTGATATACGTGCACCCATGTTTATAGCAGCACAATTTGCAATAGCTAAAATGTGGAAGCAACCCAAGTGTCCATCCACAGAAGACTGGATTAAAAAACTGTGGCATTTTTATATAATAAAATATTACTCAGCTATAAAGAAAGACAGTTTTGGGGACTTTGTAGGCAAGTGGTCAAAATTGGAGTCCATGCTCATAAGTGAAATAAATCAACTGTACATGAGCAGGCAACGTATTGTATCACTGGTGTAAGAACCTGAGGGTGGGAATATAAACTAAGAGACATGAAGAAAATCCATTCAAAAGCAAAGAACAGATGGGACGAGGGAAATGAGAAAAGAAAGAGGCAAAAATGTATGTATGTATATATGCATATACATATGTGCAGGAGGGCTAACATGGTTCTACTATTGTATTATATCACTTAATGCTAAGGAATAGTTGATGACGGGTTATTCGATCAATCTTGTATGTCTGTATGTGTTATCCTGAGCACACACTTTGAAGATATCAATATGCAAAGCAGCAACTATTGTTGGTTTTCTGTTGCTTTGTCTATAACCCAATTCTGATCTTACTGTTACTGTACTACTTTGTGCCTCTTTGTTAATGCTTTCCGGTTTCTTTTTTTTGTTTTGTTTTTCTGTTGTTGAGATGATTAATTGTTTGACCAATTTCGCATGTCTGTATCTGTGTTCATGAATATATACTTCGAAGATATCAATAGGTAAAGCAACAACCATTGTTGAGTCCGTGTCACCTTGTCTGTAAATGTTTTGATTGTACTATTTCTTATGCTACTGTGTCTGTTTGTTAATATGTTTTTGTGCTTTTACTTTTAAAATAAAATTAAAAAAAGAAAAATTATTACACTATCCACCTCTGTTTCACAGGCCACAATTTGCAATGATCCATGAGGGCTAAACTTGCTTTCAATTGCTCATTGTGCACAGCATGTAACAAGTTATTATTCTTTTTGTAAATGTTTACAGAATGTGGAATTTAACTTCAGGAATTAAGGAATTTACCAATGGAAAATTCAGTTTCAACAGAACACAATGCCATTGTCATTCAAAATTGTGTTTTAATGCATCTTAAGTTCAGTGATACTCGGAACAAGTAAGAATGAACCACATTAATATTGCTAAAATTAAATAAATTAATTGATAGTACTGGCTTGAATAAATATACTTTAAAGGTAAACATAGCACATTCATAAATTCCATAGATAATTATTTATTAATGGCTTTTGTAAGAATTAAAAGAGGTTAAAATTTAGCATTACAGTTTTTCAATAGAAAATAGTGTGGATTTTTATGATTTCTTTTTTTAATTAATTGTGTTATCAGCATTTTACTTTATTTTTATACTGTGTAATGAGAAATGTAGGCATCTGTAAATTTTTCAGTGGATGCTAGTAATTCACAAGCACAGCTTTGTGAAAAGCAGCAATATAAATTTTAGAGGTACTGTTTCAGTCACATGCACATCTGAAGTATAACTGAGAATTTAACACATAAGAACAGATCTTAATACAAAAATGCACACTTACAAAAAATGTTTTCCAGAATGACAAAAATAATATGATTTGACCTCTGAATTTTAGTCCTTCATCAAAGGAGATAGTACAAGGGCATCTCTTTCTGAAAACTTATTTTTAATACATAACATGACACTCACTGAAATTCTCACTTAAATTGCGGCTCTTTTTTGGAGAAATAAGAATCAAATTACTTGCTTTCAGATATTCCAAAAAGATAATACAAATTTTGAATACAATTCTCTGACAAATCCGTTGAAAAATATAAAATACTTTCAACTTCATACTATTTGATAGGAATAAGCATGTTTTCAATTAATAAATACGTAGATTCAGATAAGCTTTCCAGAGTCATATTAGTAAATTATGTATCATTGGATACAGTGTGTATGAGGCAGAATCTAAATTCTTACATGCTATGGCAGAGTTGGAAAAGATTATCCTAAGCATATATTTGTATATCTCCACTTTTAACATTTAGATTCAGATAACTCTGAGAGGACTTAATTCACAAATGTGGAAATTACATATATTCAAATTAGTATGACTTCATGGTAATATATCCATACAAATAAATTACAAAGACATACACTTCTCAAACCTAGTCTGTATTATAATTAACAGCCTAACTAGAAAAATATAACATCACACATAGTTTGGAAAGAATTCAACAAAATAAACTTCTAACTGAAATTACCAGGTCACTTTAAAAGTCGATATAAAAATGAATACTATTTCTACAAACTATTAAGGAGCACTTGAAAAAGGAAATTGAGAAATCATTAATAAATTTAGCAAAATAAATGCAATGTCTATACAATGAAACCATAAAACATTAGACCAAGCTATATTCCCACTCATATATATATTTGTGACCATGATGGGCTCTACCTGGAGATCCTCCAGCTTCAGCCTCCTACAGTGCAAAGATTAGAGAAATGCAACCCCACCCCCAGATGAAACTATAAAATACAAACTTTGGATTTTAGCATAAATCCTCTGTGCCTACTTAAATGACGTTCACAGTGTTTCCGTGCTCATTGTTTTAAATGCAGCCAGTCTGTACTCTGCGTTGTACATAGTGGTTTGGATGCGGGCACAATCCACAGAATAAGTGCAGTAACTAGCAAAGCAAAAAGTTTTAAACCAGTTAAGTGAAGAGCAACATGGGAAAAAATATGCAAGATTTTTAAGAAAGGAAATTTGAAATTGTGCTCAAGATTCTACAGCTTGAGCAGCTTAATGTTTCTGGAAAGGATCTTGCCTTTTACATGGGATAAACAGAAATAAGAAGCCATGGGCACATCAGGAAGATCAAGTCAATCCTCAGGACTCATCAGGGGCCCAGGGCTCTGCAAGCAAGGCAATATTTCATGCAGATTAGTCTCAGTCAAAGGCCCATGTTTGCGGGAGAAGCTCCACCACACAGAGAGGTGCACAAGTCACGCCAGCCCAGTACCACAGTCCCTGAGTAGCTTCAGAACAGGAAATTCAGTGACCTATATCTCTCCAAAGGGAGAACATTTCTTCATGCAGAATACTGCAAGATATTTTTCCTAGACAAGAGGAATGTCAGAGGGAGCTACTGATTGCCCCCATCTCCTGAGTGTACAGAGAAATCGGCAGAAACTATGTGCAGGAGAAAAAGGAAAGCAAGGCTGACGCATCACTTCATTGCTCTCGTAAGGCAAGTTATCCATATTTGTCATAAAAGTCAGTGTACTAACTCCCGAGTGTTTAGAAAATAGATATATAAATATATCATTAAAATGTAAACAAGGATTAGGAATCTTCACAATGAGGAAAAACGAGATTGGAGGCATAAACAGAGATATAAAGAATAAGAAGAGAAGAAAAATTGAGTCATGGAGAAAATGAAGCAAATCTGGATTATATTGAGTTACTCTTGAGATGTATCCACATCTATACATACATATCAATCACATATAGGTGTATATGCGCACATATCACTAAAAGATGAGTAGCACATGTATCAATGCATACTTGTGTACATCAAGCATATATATTTCAGGTTACAGAATATTTTTGCTAAGGAAAATAACAACCAAAGTAGGGAGACATAGATATCAGAATGCGTTTTTTTAAATGAAATTATTCCTAATGTACTTATTACTTATTAAGTCTTAATTACAACAAATCCTCAGGACATCATGAGAGAGAGATTGGCCATGTGCTTAGTGAACACTCTGGGCAGAGCTCATGGAGCCTCTCGTCAGTACTTCCTTTCCCCACTCCCAGCACAATGGTTTTCTGCGTGTTGAGTTGCTGCATCTCAGACACCAGCAGAACGGCATGGCGGAGGACATGCTCGGGTCTCCTCCGTGCGGAATCATGTTATATGGCTTCCTGTGCGCTTCACTGTGTCCTCAATGCCCTTCAAGCTCCTAGCTTGCATCCGTATCCCTCTCATTTCACTGTGGTTTTGTCTGCTACCATTCTTGGCCCACCTCTGAGTCAGCTCAACTCTTCCAAGGGCTTCTTTGATGTCAGAAGAACTATAACAAAAAGCAACCTAGGATTGGTCCTTTACATCTGTTCATTCATTAATAAAGATCTTAGCATAACTCATATATGCATAGTCAGGGTCGCAAAGTAAATATTCAAAAATGAATAAAATGACTGCAAGATAAATTGGCCTGTCATTTTGTCTCTGGACACTCTTAACTAAAATTTTTGTTTGGCACATTTGTTTTATATTTCTGCTTCTTCCTGCAACATTTTCAAAAGGATATAGTAGAACAGGAAAAGAACAAAACTGATATCTCCATAGAGCTGTTTCATCAAGGCTTTTGTATTACCTTGCTTGAACTTTATTTCCTACAGTCTTGCTAATCTAGTTGGCCTTGATGTGTGTCCAAACTACCCATCATGTGTACCACATGCATGTGACAAATAAACATGAAAGTATGTGTCATGCAGGTGATATTTTACCCATCTTTCTTTTACTTTACGGGAAGAAAGTTTCAAGATTCCAGGTACACCACTGTCAAACTATTTTAATTATATTTATTTTTTAACTGTTTAATCTTGACAAGCTGTAAAATTCTATATTTCTCATATTGCTCATGTGTTAAATGGAAATGTCAATAATGATACAGTAACAACAATCTACAAGGTGAGCACTACATTAATAATTTATAATATTTAATGTTAATTCTGACACAACAGATCAATAGATGAAGTTTATCATGGATACTACCACTTTGTCTTCTGCCTATGCTATTTTTATGTCTCATCTTCTCAGTTCTGTGTTTTTACTTGTTCTTTCTCTTTACACCAACATGCTAGATTTTTATACTCTTCAATAAACAAACATTAGAATAACTGCATTCTTTTTGGCCCTAAGAATTTGTCATTACCAATACTCAGGACATTTCAACACATGTACCTTTGGAAATTCCCTTATGAACTAAATAAAATTTTCTCAATATTTTGAATTCACCTCAAAATAAGATTATCAAAAGATCAAAATACATACCAAAAATAAGGAATTAAATTTTTATTTTTCTTATACTTACAAAAATATATTAATTTTAAAATAACTATACAATAATTACATACAGAATGTTTTAGGATGCAAAAGGAAAACTATTGATGCACTCTAAATTTAATAACCATGATAACAGTAAGGAAACTAGTATGCACAAAACTTTACCTTCCTGAAGTCGGTCCTAGAGATTGCAAGCCTGAGTCAAACACAAAGACTATAATCATAATAATAAACTTCACCTCCAGTTTTGCTTTCTGGATTGATAATAAAGTGAAAGAAATTTTGGTACCAAATGTGGTGCCAGAAAACAGAAATTTAAACTGGTTATATTCAATGAATTGGTTATAGGTTCTTTGTTGTTGTTTCTGCAATCTGACTCTCTTTAAAAATGTTATTGACTAAATGAATTGACTGCCTCTAAGTGCTCTGGGAAAACTGAACATCTGAAGTCAGAGGTCAATAGAAACTATATAGAATTTCACAACAAGATGATAGGAAATTAACAAGCGGTATTATATTGCATATTGTTATCTACAAAGTAGTTGCTCAGATTACCAGATATAGGCACATAAAATTGATCAAACGATATAAGCACAATTATCTTAGTTATCTTGTGCATATATATATGTATTTTTTCCCTTCTCAGAGCTTTTAATTCCAGCATAATTTATGAGGGATAGGAAACAATCTAAGACTGTCTAAAATAAATCCTTATCTCCAATAGCTACAATACTGTGATTTCTGTAACTCAAACAAAAATTTAAATCCTGTAGTTATCTGAATTATAGTACAAGTAAAATTCTTGAATTATTAAAATTTATAACACTAAATTATAGGTGGAATAAACTTGAGACGAGGGAATATGAGCCATTTCTGCTATAGGTGAGGATCCTACATGCAAAGTCCTGCATGGCCTTCTTCACTAGTAGAGAAATCCTTTATACTCTCACTTAACAAGGTTTGCTCCTTTACTTGAAGAACCTACAGTGTTTTCAACTAAGGTGTTTTACATGCAAAGGATTGTTTGTTTGCTTCAGGACTTATTCCCATTATTCCCACTGGTTTGAGATCGGAGACTCATGAAGATGTGCCATCCACACCAAAATACTACATTCCTCTGAAAGAGTAAGAGTATATATCTACCAAACCCTTGGGCACACATGTGGGATCATGTGGAAGGAATATAAATTTGCAACAGGTTAAATTTATATATACTGAGCTAAGAAGCTGGAATGAG
The DNA here is from genome assembly GCA_004027595.1 of Dinomys branickii. NCBI lineage: Eukaryota > Metazoa > Chordata > Mammalia > Rodentia > Dinomyidae > Dinomys > Dinomys branickii. Next base: position 76,265 of record PVLD010004655.1, read on the forward strand.
TTTGTTTTCATTTGTTTACTGGAAATCAACAGTTTGTTCATGGAACAAGTAAAATTTGTTACTGCAAAATCTGAATGAAATATGTCATAGTTTAAGTGAAGCTGTTATGTTGACCCTTTCTTAAGAGTATTGCATACCTTAAGGAGGGTATGGAAGGAGAGTTTCCAATGGACTAGAGATTTTTTTTTTTTTCCATCAGAGTAGATTCTCATGCAAGAATCACCTGGTCTCCCAGGAAGTCAAACAAGAAAAGAGTCCAATCATCTGGAAAGCTGTAGGCTTTGAGGTCTAAAAGTATTAAGGTTAACGTCTATCACTGACCTTAGATTCAGTTATGGCTTACATCTAGATGTCTGCCAAAGGCTCATGTACTCATAAGTGGGGCTTTTGGGAAGTGATAAGATCATAGGTGTGTAATAACTGGATCATGAGTATGGTAAGTATATTGTGAATATGATGCTGGATTAGTTCACTGATTGGTTTAGCATAGTTCTGGATGTGGATAAGGGAACCCCCACCCTGTGTGCAGCTAGCACCAATCAATAAGCTGATAGCCTGCATGGAATAAAAAGGAAAGGGAAGTTCACTGCTGGCTGCTTCCTACCTGCTGTACCCTCGACCATTTCTTCTCTGCTGTGCTTCTGTGCTATGCTACCCTGACTTGGAGCCAGATAACATTGGACTGAAGACTCTGCAGACTGTGAGCCCATATATACCTTTCCTCTCTGTGGATATTGGGTATGGTGACTCAGCAATGACAAAGTAACCAAAATAGCTCCCAAATGTAGCCTATCTTAGCTGAGGGACATCAAAAACAAAGGGAACATTAATGCTGTAATTGATTACCGTTGAAGTAGTAACCAGCCTAATATGACCTATTGAGATGACTGGTTAATATTGATAAAAATCTTGTCGATAAATATTTCTGAAGCAGTGATGAATGTCCCTATGATAGTCTCACTTAACATATGGAAGTAAAATTTTCTAGGTCTAGTGAATAGAAACATGTTTTAAGATGCCTTATTGGAGAGTCATGCTCCTTCTGTCAACACCTTGACTTCAGCTAGTTCACAGATTCTCCAGCTCCTTGAATACATGAAAGGCTGTCTCCACTGTATAAAACGTTTGGATTTGATGTATGTATAGTCTAGTCTGCCTCAGAACTGTCCCATTGTTGCCCCTTGTCCCTCAGTCATTTCCCTCCTCTCTAATGCTTGCTTGGATAGGTTAACGTAGCATACTTGGACAGATGCACTTAGAGACAGGTAATTAGACACTGGCATCAGTTTCACAATATTCTTTGAGCCATGGCAAGGATTCTATGGGTCCTTACGAAAGGCAAAATAGAAGCCACTGAAACTGCTGAGGCATCTTGAATAGTAAATCAAAAACAATTATCCATTATTTGGTAGTTTGGAGAAATCGGTGCCAGCATGGATTTGAAAGGTGCAGGGATAGTGATTTCTATTATATTTCTATTTAAGTCATCTATTTAGCTTGGGAAGAAACATAGATTTGGGGGACTTATAATGGATTATTTTAAATTTAAGTTTTGCCTGATTGCATCTCCCATTCTCAAAGTGATTGGATTGCCAGATCAAATCAACCCATCCAGTGAGAACTGATTTGCAATTACTTTTTCTTCCAGTCAGATTTCATTGGTACAGTTTAGATACATGTAATGATCACATTCATCATAGAGAGTTTGTACCTGCGTATCATAAAACTTGTTTCTCTTTTACCCATTCCCCTACCGTCCCTTCAACCCCTGCTCCCCTCCCCATTTACAAAACTTTCCTTTCCATTTTTTCTTTTCTCATTTTTTTAACTTTTCACTTCTTTCCATTTCTCCTCCCTCTCCTTTGGTTCCCCTCCCCATTTGAACATTTTCTTCCTATTTCATCATGACTATTGTACATTTTGTCCTTACTTACACTTTTGATTTCTCACACCAGAGGAACAATGCAGTATTTACACGTGTGTCTGATTTATTTCACTTAAAATTATGCTGTCAAGGTGTATTTATTTTCCTAGAAATGTCTTGAGTGTATCCTTCTTTATGACAGAGTAGTGCTCTGTTGTATCTAAAAAAAAAATTCTCTATCCATTCAGCAGTTGATGGGCATTTGGGTTGTTCCCAAGATTTGGCTCTTACAAACTGTGCCTCTGTATACTTGGGTGTATATATATCACTGAGGTGTTCTTTTGGAAAGATAGCAAGAAGCAGACTACCTGGGTCAAATGGAACCTCTACTTCTAGATTTTGAGGAACCTCCACACTAATTTCCACTGTGTTTGCATGAGTCTACACTTCCACCAATGTGGAAACAGGTTCTTTTCTCCCCACAGCCCCACCACCATTTGTTATTGGGTGATCTCTTGAGAATAGCCCTTTTTTTCTGGGCTGAGATGAAATCTCATCATGTTTTAATTTGCGCCTCTCAAATGACAAGTGATATTAAACATTTTTCACATATTCATCTGCCATTTGTACTTCTTCATCTGAGAAGTGTGTGTTCATTTCAGATGCTCCATTTTGGATTGGCTCTTTAAATTGGGAGAGTCTGATTTTTTTGAGATCTTTATATATTCTAGATAATAATCCTTTATCTGAGGAAGAGCTGGGAAATCTTTTCCCCATGCTATGAATTGTCTCTTCACTCTGTCTGAGGTTTCTCTTGGTATGCAAAAGCTTTTTAATAAGGTGAAATCTCACTTGCTGATTCTTTGTGATATTTCCTGTGGGAACAGGGTTTTGTTCTTAAAATCTTAGCTACTCCTATGTCTTAAAAAATTCTATCTATTCTCTCTTCTATTCTTTTTTGTGTTTCTGTTTTAATATTCATCTGTTTGACCCATTTCAATTTTAGTTTAGTGCATGGTGATAGACATGGGCTTAGTTTTAGTCTTTAACAAGGAGAAAGCCAGTTTTTCCAGCACCATTTATTTCTTCCAGTGCACATGTTTGGCCCCTTTGTCAAAGATAAGGTGGATGAGTATGTCTGGAATTGTTTTATCATTTTGTAATCTGATCCACTGATCCTCAGGTCTATATTTTCTGCCAGTTTTATGCTGATTTTATCACAGAATATTTGAAGTATAATTTCAAGTAGGAAATTGTAATGCCCTCTGCCTTGCCTTTGTTGCCCAGAATTTATTTTGCTATTCTAGGTCACTTCTGGTTCCAAATGAATTCTAGGGTTATTTTCTCTAAGTATGTGAGATGTGCTATTGCAATTTTGATCACAATTGCAAGACGTGAACAATCTCTTTTTCTTCATTTTACCGAACAGTAGTTACTATCAGAAACAGATAGCTTCCAGCTAAAGGCATCCCAAAAGTATTCAATGTTGTTTTCTATATCTGTAGCTTTGTTTAGTCTTTATCTCTATGTTCAAGTCAAGGTAATGGACATAGATCACTCATGGTGAACCTTTTAGAGATTTCAGCGATGCAAATAGTCCAGTGCAGTTTGCATGCCATAGGTTCACCACTACTGTTACAGACTGTTTTTTATGCTTTGGATTAATACAATTTTCCAGTGATATGGGCAAAATCTTATGAACTGGTAGAAAGTACTTCCTTATGTATGTTTTTGAGGGTTATGTAAAATAAATCCCACAAAATTCCAGGGACATCAACTAAATTTCTAAGCAGCCAGGGCATGTAGATACATGTCTTCTGTGGGAAACACCATTTAACTGGCTGTTCTCCTACTTAGAGGCATAATGCATATTAATTTACTTTATATTTTCAGAGCAACGTGTAATTCATTCAGGTATGCTATTTATCCAAAACAAATGTCTCCATATTTGTGTAGATCAGAGAAGAAAAAATGTTTCTCTAAAGTTCCAAGTAGCCACAAAAGTTGTTCTGCCAGTAAGTCCTTCTGTATAGGCAGATCTGATCCAATCATATTGAATAGATAAGGATGCTAAGAGGTGTTTAATAACATTATATTAACAAATCATAGCACACATCTTAGAAAGTGTATTAAAACCACTCCATCCTTTACTAGGAAATATATTCCAATTGAAAGATAATTTTTGAGCTACTACAAATTTTATTAAAATTGGAACATGGGTCAAAAAGCTTCCATGTAAGTGAAGTTTCTTTTGTAAAACATGGCTGTTGGACCACAGTCACACACAACAAAAATCTATAATCAAATGAGATAAATATAGACAACATGGATTTACCACATTTTAAAGATACAAGTAAACTGTATAACAAAAGACCTAAGTGTCGATGGTGTTTATAGCTGTTAAATTAATTTTTTTCTCAACTTCCCCATAAGGATAATAAAAATGCATTTACCAACTTAAATGACAACATTTAGGTTTCACTTACACATATTTCTGAATTATATGCTAGGATCACCAAAACGTAGACATTAGTACCAATACAGCCTGGTTCCAAGGTGGTCCTTAAGAATGACAGTAAGTGGAAATTCTTTTGGTGGAGAATTTGAAAGAATTAGAGATGCTTGTTTATTCATCTGAAAGGAGAGATTACCATATTAATACACGAACTGTGAAGCATAGTTTGACTTCTCCAAGACTTGAAATGAACATGCTTGGAAAATTAGTAGCAAAGATTCAGAAAGAAGTATGCAGAATGTGAAGATACTTGTATCACATGTATACATTTGTTAAATTAGGGTTTAATAATTAATAGGCTATGGCCCACTGTTCTGTAAATTTCAGTAAATTTTATCCCCCCTCAGGCACTTCTGTCGATGTCCAGTAGTGTAGGAATGAACTGCACATGGTGAAAGAGATAAGAAATTGTACATGAGTTCTCACTGACCAAAACAGATATGGCTGGAGCTACTGCTGAATATTTTGTCTGGTAATAGCAGGGATCAAAAACATGAACACATTTCTCCAGGGTTCCCAGCCAGGTACAAGGTGACAGGTTGATATCTCTGACCAGTCCTGTCACAAAAACTTTCCTCAAACCAAAAATTGGAAGAGTTATGTTCACCAAAATAGAGACTCATTCTAGAAAAGACATTGCTCAGTGCTCTGGAAAAATATTTATGGACATAGTGATTTATCTCCTATCATGGTTTTATATACAATATTGCTTCTGATGATGGAACTCAGTTTTTAATAGATTGTGGAAATTAGCTCATACTCATGAAATCCACTGGTTTTATCACATATTTCATCATCCCAAAGCAGTTTTTCTAATAGAATCTCAAAATGGGCCTTAAAAATTCAGTTAAAGTGACAAACTGATGGCTAATATCAATAGCTTGGGAAATTAGGTCAACAGTGTTCAAGATTGGTTGCATGGATCTCTTTCTCTCATAGCCAGAATTTATGGACATGAAAGTCAAGCGAAGAAAATTGAATGGTCTTTTACTACTATTATTCTTAATAATCAACTATAAAAAATGTTTATTTCTTATTTCTGAAGCTCTGGGCCCTGGTGGTCACATAATAGTTGAGGCTGCTACCTGGACAGTTTGGTTTATCTGTAACAGTGAATCAACTTGCAACAGAAGGAGCTACTCTACTGACAATTTACCTTGACATTTTAAATAGGATTAGAATGACTTCCATGCGGTAGAGGTAAGGAACTGTATTACTACAATACAGAAGATCTCCTTGAGGGCTACCTAATGCTAATTTATCCTCTAATTGAGGTAAATAGAAAGCTACAATTCTCAGCTGAATAAAATGTGGTTCTTTCTCTAGTGATTCAGTCTGTGGTCATCTCAAGAAACATAGCACCAGCCAACCAGTTGACTTTGAAAAAACCAAAGTTATGTGAAGTGGGTAACAGTGTGTAGTAGTTTAAAATATTAGTATGAGTGCACTTGCCAAAACAGAAACTGCAATATTCGTAAATAGTATTTTTATGTTGAGAGTGTATGTATGCTTACATATGAGTAAAATTACTCTTTCGTTGTTTTTTTCTACTAATAAAGAACATCAATGTTAGGTAAAGTTGCATCTTGGTATTTCATTTGTAGAGTGATGTGACTCAAGAAGATACTCAATGAACAACCAAAGATAGAAAAGATGTTTATTGTCTTCTCTCTGGAAGAATTAAACTTATTTTCAGTTGTACGTGGGATGCTTACATTATGTATTTTGGAAAAATAATTCCATTATATCTTAATTTAGAAGCTACATATAATTTAAAGTTCCCTGATTGGGTGCTCAGTTTATCGCAGTTGTACCTTGGTGACTTTGTTAGACATTCCTTGACTCTGCTAAATTGTTTCCTAAAATTTCTTTCCCCATATGCCTGAGGAAATTCAGGAGTGATGTTCTGAATGGGATTTGGGATGTAAAAACAAAGCAGCACTCACATTAATTTCATTATCAGAGGTTTGGTAAAAATTATTGAGCACTATTTCATCTCATGCATGTTGATACACATCTGCTAACTCATCTTATGGGCAGGAAGTAGCAGCTTATCAATACCTGATACTTTTTCCTCAACATTCAAGTTTGTATTATATTTAGGCCCATGATGAAATTTTGAAGTTTTCCACATTTTCCTGGACTAGTGATTACTCAAGCTATTTTGAAACTTTAAGGGAACTGTACTCAGAGGAAGTATGAGGACTGACTTTGTGAATCTGTCTATGATAAAATATTATGACTTAAATTCCATTACTGTAAAAATGTATAATCGTTATGATGAAAAAGGACTGTTATTTCAGTACTCTAGATTGACTGTCAGATAAAATTCAAAAGTTTTAAAATAAAGTTTGGTAACCTTTTTGAAATACATATTGAACAATTTTATGAAGAGCAGTTAATTAAAGTCACTCTTAATGGAAAATCCAGATATTTAAAGACATTATTAAAATTCTCTAGTAATTTCACAGACACTAATTAAAACACAAGTGTTATAAAAGTCATTTTTGTTTTTAACGCTCTTCATTTAAAAAAAGAAATACTATTTTCCCCATCGAATTACAAAAGCTTCATACATTCATCAACAAAGCAATTCATGCCTTATTGCTTCTTTTTGTGGTTTAATGATATGTACACAAATTTATAATTTCCATTCTTTTGCAAACAATTGTTAATGAAGATATATTGCTGCAAATTTCACAGGTTGATCTCTTCTATACCACAAAATTTCATTGAAAACTAATACATTAGGCTTTTTCATTAAAAGTGGCTTTACAGCAGCTATTGGTTTATATTAAATGTATCTGTTCTTACAGGAAAACTAAACATGTTTTGTTTGATAAAGTAGTGTATAAAAAAATAAAATTTAGTTTAAAAGAATACAGGAATATGTCACAATGATACTTCTTTTAAGACCGAAATCTATGTAAACAAAAATTCTAATCTATTATATTAAACCACAAAATAGGATTGAATTTGTAGCCATTTTAGTATGGTTAAAACATTTTACTTGCATTTAATTTATCATGTATTTTTAAAAGAGTGCTTATAATTTTCTAGAGGATCTACTCTTAATTGTTCATTATTTCAGGCAAATAGCAATTTTCAAATAGTTCTCTTTGGAATTGTGTGACATAGTAGTCATAAGTATCTTATTTGAATCAGAGTATTAACTTTGCTCTCAATAGGGGATTCTGTTCAATGTGATATAGGACAAATCTTTCAAGAACAGGATTTATGCACCAGTTAGGACACTTTTATTGCGTGAAGATACTTTGGAATATGACTAAGGTTAATTTTGTTCATGTTAAAATGACAATATCATTATAGAAGTCATATATTTCAGAGTATCACTGATATCCACCACACTTGGGAGCCCCATATCTGTCTCTCCATCTGAGTGTGGTAATCGGGATAGTGTATAGATTCGAGGAAGGTTATCCTGGAGTCTTGAGATTTAGTGTTAATTTTGTTGCATTTTAGATTTACATGGTACCTGTTACATCTTTCATTTTCTCTGTTTTGCCTTCTAGACTGAGGGTATCAAGCCTGCATAATTTGAGAGTAGATTCTTCTTTACCTTCACAGGCTCAGCGCTGGAGTAAGTTTTTCTCAACTGTTGCTATAGTTTGAATCTGAAATGTCCCCGAGAAGATCGTTGCACTGAGGGCTTAGTCCTTGTGCAGGGACGTTGAGAGGGTTAAACTCTTTTTAAAAGTGTGACTATGAAAACTGAGTCCATCAAGTAAATTAAATTTTGATGATTTCATCAGGGCGGTGGAGTCTAATTAGACGAAGCAGCTAACAGGGGTGGCTTTGAAGGGAATCTCTCCCTCTGCCCTTTCCTCTGCTGGCTGCTGTAGTGCTTTTTCTGTCTCATCTTCTGTCCTAATGTTTCTGCCTCACCACAGGCCTAAAGCAAAAGAGCCAGGTGACCACAGATCAAAAGCTTTGAAATCATGAACAAAAAAAAGTTTGCTCCTTTAATTTTTTTTTTTTTTTTTTTTAGTACCAGAAATTGAACTCAGGACCTCATGCTTCCGAGGCAGGCACTGTGCCACTGTGATAAAACCCTGACTAAATTTTATTTTCATATATTTTGTAACATCAATAGAAAGCTCACTAATCCAGAGGGGATTTATGTCCCACTTGAATCTGATGCAGATAAAATTCCAGTCTTAGTAGTGGAAGAAACTAAGACTTTTGGTGTGTTGGACTGAGATGAATGTATTTTGCATGTGAGAACACCTGGTGTTGAGTGTTAGAATGCTATTGTTTACATCTGTTCCATGTTTTTGTTTTTTGTTTTGTACTGGGAATCAAACTCAGGACCTGGTGCTTGCCAGGCAGACACTTGTGGCGCCCAGCCCCGTTCCATGTTGGTCCTTTATGCAGCAGTGCTTGGCTCCTATGAATAATTTATCTCTGGATTAATGCACTATTGCTAGGTGCTTTTTCAATAAAATGAATACTCTGCTTGCTCTGTCTTAACGGCCGTTTTCCTCGACCATGTGGCAGTGCACAGAAGCTCCTCACTAGCTGCTAAGCAGATATTATCATCATATTTTTGATTTTTTTATTTTCTAGAGCCATGAGCTAAACATGTTCCTGTTTTTTGCAGATTACCTAGTCTCAGGTATTTTGTTCTAATAACAGAAACCATCCTAATACATGTTGAAAATGGCTCTTGAATTTCTACCCCTTTCTGTCTATATCTTTCATGATCCCCTTCATTTGAGCATAGGTGGGGGGAGTGAGTAAGTTTCAATAATCCTCTGATGATTATATTACAGGAAAAAGTGTTTTGTTTGTTTTTTGACACAGGGTCTCACTATGTAGTACAGGCCGGTCTTGAACTTGCTTATGTACCCCAGGGTGGCTCCCTCTTCAGGCTCCCGAGTGCAGGATTACAGACAGGCATGGGCCACCACCCTTGGCTACAGGAGGAAGTTGAATGGGTTTTCAGGTGCAACAAAGCTTTAAAGCTATTTGATTTGAGTAAATAAAAAGGCTTTGTGCAAACCTTAAGGCACATTATAGAAGGTATGGAATTTTTGTGAGGAGAAAGGCACCTCATTACCAACACTGACAAAGCAAACAGTACGTGAACTAGGAAGCAGGGCATTTTCTAGGAGCTGAGACATAGGAGGTGAATTTGGCTAGCTCCAGATAGCTGTGGGAGGATCTGTTCCCAGATCTCCGAGTGAGAACACAGTCAGGTTGACACTGTCATCTCATCCCCCTTCCTGAGAACTTCAACAGAGAATAATGCTCAAGTGCAAGTTCCCTGGTTGAGCTGCGCTCAGTGTTTGACGAGTGGAGACTCTCAGATACTGTGTGAGTGTTGTTTAAAGACATTCATATTTTTAATTTTCACAGGTTCAAAAACTAAAATGAGAGTCCTGATTTCAGGTTCTTTTGTTTTGTTTTGTTTTGTTTTGTTTTGTTTTGTTTTGTTTTTAGGCCAGAAGAGGTTTGGATCATAGCAGTCTGAACTCTTTCTCTTTATCCCTCCTGTGTTAGGGACATAAGTGCAGTCTGCAAGGCGCGCGCGTGCTGCTTGGCGGCAGCCGTCTCACCAAGGCGGTAATCCAGGAACACCAGCTCGATGGTCAAAGAAATTGCAGTTTCCTGCGATAAAGGGAAGTCGGCCTCATTCTGTTGGATAATTGAGTTCAAGGGATGTTTTCTTTCAGAGAGACAAGGAAAATAAGTGATGGCTAGGTCAGTGTCCAGAAAAAACAAAGTGAACGCCTGAGAGATTCTCAGATAACCCGGCTGCCTACATGTCTTTCTCCTTACGTCTCCCGTTATCAGCTGTGACTCACACTGCGTTCCTTCACAGAATAAGATGATCTCTATTACGCAAGTATTCAGAACTCTGTCTGACTGCACAGATTTCTTTCTTCTTTTGCTCCTGATATCCCTACATGCTTTGAGAATACACAACCCTCCAAAAAGCAGGAAAGTAATATGAGATGAACTAGCATCTGTAATGTGCTGCACAGAAGAGTTATCCATAGTGCCACTAATAAAAGTCTGTCATCACTATGTCTCTATAATGTAGACTACTGGTTCCCTCTTCATCCCATTTCTCTCGTGATTTATGGAACATTTATCTCTGTACACTATTACTGTTTAGGCAATCATTCAAAGATATCATTAACTTTTGTCTCCCAGAGGTTAGTAATTCATATTATGGTGTATATTTAGCTTTCACCCACAAAATACAAGGATATGTACATCTGAATAAAAAGTTTTGTTGCAATAACAGAATCATAATCAAAAAATTGTAAACATAATTGTGTAGACTTGTGAATTAAATAATTAGATGGAAGTAATGAATGCATCTTGCAATTTATTTTTGTATTTTAAAACATGCTGATCATGTTAAATGTTGTTTGTAATTTTTCATATTTGATTTGTACATGTATTCTGAGAATGACAAGAACTGTCAAATTCAAATAATAGATGCTTTAATATAGCTCTAAATATTTGTAAAGAATTATGAAAATGTTACCACTTTCCCACATGTACAGCTTATTCTCTGCCATTTGATTTTTTCCTATCCCATGTTTAGCCAAAGTTATATGAGATACAATTTATACACAATCCTTTAAAGCAAGAGAAACACTTTCCCCACCCCAGGCGAGGTGGGACACACCTGTAATCCCAGCACTTGGGAGGTTGAGGCAGGAGGGTCATTGTGAGTTTGAGACCAGCCTGATCTACAAAGTGAGTTCAAGGCCAGCCTGAACTGCATAGTGACACCCTGTCTCTAAAACAGAGAGAGAGAGAGAGAGAGAGAGAGAGAGAGAGAGAGAGAGAAACTTCAGTTCACTGGTAGCACCAGATGTTTTATGTCAGATGAAATCACTATGTAGTGCTTTAATAAATATAGGATGTGTATGTGATTTAATTACTTCTCCTGGAAAATATTTCTCCAGTGTGAAACATAAAAGTAAACTGGAAAACTCAAAGATTTATGAGTCATAATTTCAGTTAGTAAATATTCATTTATATAAGTTAACAGTAAATATAATTTTATAGCACATAGCAGGCATAATTTGTTCATGTCCTTTTATTTTAAATTATTTTATGTATATTATTTAAATTTTCTTTATTTTTGAATCACAAGTTTTAATTTTTCTAATGTTTAACTAATATAGATTTATATACATATATGTATATATCCTAAATATACACATAGAAACCTCTATTTCAAATGTCTTACATGTTCTTTTCTGGTTTATGTTTAGACACATAGGTAATCTGTGTAATATTGTTGGGAGAAAAATATAGAGCACTAATTGAAAGTTTGCCTCTTTTACAAAATGGCAATTATGTCATGATAATTTTAGACAAATACAAAACATTATGTTGAAATTATTAAAGTATTAAATTACTTACCTGGAATATGTGAAGATGAACTGTTGACTACCTACTATATTCAGAATAGATAGTGTTTGACATGAGTCCTTCAGATTTGTTCAGACCTCAGGAAGGCTATTCATACTGGACTTTCCTCAAGTTCTTGCTAAGTTAAGTGACTCAAATTTTACTTTATTCTCAACAAGGAGCAACTTAGCACGTTCCTCAAAATTGCTTATACCAAACCTCCCTTGTATTTGGAACATACTAGGTTGAGAACTTTCTTAAAGTCCATTTCAAATAAAATTAGGTGGCTTGAGTAGAGATCCATACTTCTTTTTGTTTTGTGTGCAGCTGACTCTAAAAAACAATCTTGGAGCTACTGCTACAGAGCACGGTACAGAAACTGGCGCCTTCTTCTCCCAGGGATGTCCTTGTCCTGTGAACAATGTTCTGATCGTGAAGAGTAGTCTCTATATCTTTTCACTTGACTCTAGGTGCAGGACCTTCTACAAATAGGTTAGAATGAAGGCGATTGTGATCCTAGATTTTTGTTCGCTGTTCTTGATCCAGTTTTCTTCTTGTGTCTGGCATGTGGGGAGAGCAGGGATTTTTTGAACTCAACACTGCTCTAGCCTATAATTTGGTCCCTGAGGCATGGAACTGGAGGGGGAGAAAATCCCCTCCTGTATCCCCTGGGGAGACAATGCTGTCCTTGACAGATTTGTGTGGAGTCCTTGTTATTTTTCTCCATGTCCCACCGAGAAGCTACCAATCATGTTGACCTGAGGAAATGGAATCACAGCTCAGGTGCTACAGACTCTCTGTTCTTCCTGAGTTTTAGTTGATTTTGTCAATAAATGTAGCATCCTTTGAAGTATGACTTTAGGACATTTTCCAAAGAATTTAAATTGTTATTGGCTCTGTGTTTGGTATGTGCGTACATGTGGTATGTGTGTGTGTGTGTGTGTGTGTGTGTGTGTGTGTTTTAACTTTTGAACAGTTATTGTTGCTTTGCTGGGAAGGGACAGCTATGTTCCTCAAACCCCAATTCCAGAAATCATCTGTATCAAAGATGTTTTGAAAAATACATATTAAATAAACCTGAGAGCCTAGAGAATTTAACATATTAAATAAACATAATAAATTTAAGTAACATATTAAATAAACATATTAAATACCATATTAAATAAACCTGAGAGCCTAGGGATTGGAAACAGAGGACAGACAGAACAGAGATAAAATTTCCAAAGAGATTTAAATGAAGTCACATTTAAAAAACAGCAAGTGATTGAATTTTATAGAAAAACTACGTTTGTTGAAAAGCATCAAAAAAAGATACTGGAAAAACTGTTGGGCTTGTAGATTCTTCTGATGACTGTAAGGGTGAGTATTTGTAGACAGTAGTAATATTTATATTGTTAATAGAGTAGATTAGCAGTTTATAAGGTAAGATATTAATAGATCTTACAATAGCCACAATAAACAAAAATGTATTTGAATTAGTGATTTATAATATCACACACAGTTAAATAATAAATTACTACTATAAGCATGAAAGTACTTTGCTACATACGGACACAAATAGCTCTATGCTGATGCAATGGCCATGAGAAATAGCCTCTGGAAAGCAGGTTGTGAATGTCAATAAAATTTAAAGCTTAGGAAGAAGATGGATTAGTGTGAATTAAATGCCTGATGAAAAATATTACAGATATTTTACACACATTTTTTCTTGCTGAAATGTGTGGATGGGTGGGGGAAACGGTGGAAGGATCAACTTCAGCAAAATTAAAAATGTCTCTTTCTCCTTCCGTTGACTTGTTAAATCCAGTCCTTGTTAGTTCTCAGTGGGAAAGATTCCAGCAAGGTCCGAAGGATACTAGAAAAATGGGATGCCCACTTTAGGTCACAGACTGAGTCTGTGAACTGGTATTAGGTGAGAAACTGAAGAAGATATACAGGTATAAGACAGCCTTCTCAGTGTGTTCCTCCTCCCACACACAGCAGAAGCATTAATAACCTGCACATGCACACAGGTGTGCAAAAAGTACTTACATTTTAACACCACTCTTGAGACTAGTGCAATTGTTCTCAATAATAAATAATCTGTTCACGCCCGTTTTGACCTGACCTTCTGGTGTGAATAGTGAAGACATTTCGACTGACAAAAATTTAACAACTTCATATGGAACCTTTTGAAAAAAAACTAGATAAAATGCCAGTTTGTTTGCTGTGCTGTCAGTGTTTTCTCTCCGCAGTGCAGTTGCTGACAGCCAAAATCGAAAACCTGCTGGGTCACCTCAGCACCTTGTGTGCCATAGATACTGCACTTCAGAGTCAGCGATGCTGTGACAGGTTGGGAGATCGTGGTGAGGGAACTAGAAGGGTACATAGCCATCTCAGCTCAGGACCACTTGTCTAATGCCAGGAAACTAAGACAAGTCTGCTGGGCTGCGCCTCTCTCCCGTTGGGCTGTGTGGCTTCTGAATTGTACCAAAGGCCTGCTGCATTGTGGCGAAAGAAACTACCCCCAAATCAGGATAGGGATTAGATTTCCAGTACACCAGAGAAATATGGAGGACTGTTTTCTTGGTAAAATTTCCTGTAAAACATTAACCATAACAAAGAAATATATGGATATGATTCTATATACAGTATTTATTAAGTGAGGACTAGATATATCTCTTCCTCAGTGCTTACTTAGAAAGCAAATCATGCAGAAAGCCAGTTTTCCCAGCACCAGTTATTAAAGAGGCTGTCTCTCTTCCACCGAACATGTTTGGACGCTTTGTCAAAGGTAAAGTGTCTGAGTGTGTTTGTGGTTTTGTCTGCCTCTTCTGATCTGTTCCATTTTGCATGCTTATAACTGGTAATCTGAACAACAAATTTGAGGACAATAATATGCAATATAACAACCACTGGTGAATTCCTAACATCTTGTTTAGTGGAGCTCGGTATCGTTTCTTAGGTGTGCTTTATTATATTTTATTCTCTTTGATGGTTTGTTCAATCCTGCATTCTTACTTCTGGTAATCTGAGCAACTTCACTGAAGATAGCAACATAGGATATAAAAACCATTGTTAATTTCTATCATCTTGCTTTGAAATCCTTTATTGTTTTTGTGTTGTTTTGCTTTTTCTTTATTGTTGTTATCTTGGTATTGTTTTTTTCTCTTTAAAATTAAAAAAAGAAGCAAGTTGCAGTGATGCTTACATTACTGTTATATGTACATAAAGGAGAAACTCTGAAGTTTGGAGAACCTGACAAGCATAAGTAACCAAGAGAGATACACTGATGGCTGTGGTGTCCCCAGGATCCAGTCACCTCCCAGCCATATAGGTCCTAGGGAGAACATTCAGATGTGAGAGCAACCGCACTCGCTAGTCGAAATGTTGCAGGTGCTTTTTTTCCTAATGCAACGGCAAACTTTTCACGTCTGCCTTTTCTTCTGATTTCCTCTGTAGATCTGGGGAAATGCAGTCAGCAGTGCCAATGGCACAGCCTACACATTGGGCTATTTTGAAATTTCAACTGTCAAATTGATGAGGCTCTGGCCTTTAATCTTAATCTCCAACAAAGTCTCAGAATATGGGCAAAATGATGACAAATTATCTGCGAGCGTGTAGCACACCTGACCGCCAGTTTGTTCCCAACTAAACAACTAAACTTCTTACTCTGAGTCTGGCTTTTGCCCGCATTCCTACCAGCATTCTGGTCTTCTTACTTCTGAGCAGAATTTTGCATTCAGTGTAACTTATAATGTTTCAGGGCCCTGTCAGCAGCATCTCCAAAACTTGCCAAATGCCTCCTGCATATCAGTTCAAATGCTTCTAAACTGCAGTCAGGTACAGTCCTAACAAGTGTAGTACACAACTTCTCCTGTACCCAAACCTGTCTTGGGCACTTCTTTCTTGCTGTAAGTTAATAGCCAAAATGTGCAAGTTAAGAGGGAAGAAATTGAATCTGGATCATAGTTTTAATGGTTAGCAATCTCCAAGGGAGAAAGAAGATAAAAGAAAAGCCTGGTGAAGAAAACACTGCGGTTCAACTCCTGACAGCCAGAAAGCAGAAAGAAAGAGGAGGAGGTGAGCACAAGAATCCACTCTCTAGGTCACACACGCAGGGACCTAATCCTCCCACCTATGAATATGGGGTATTGGGGGACATTCATCTAAATCATAATAGTAATCTTTTCAGTAACTATACTCTCCAAGGCCCTAACTTTTCAAGTACCTCTTTCCTGATAAAACTAGAAATATTTCAAATTATTTAGCTCTTGTAGTAGATTGACTGATGGTCAACTGGGGACACCACGTGAACTGAGTAGGCTGGTTCTGGGTACAGAAAATGCACCTGAGGATTGTTACCAATGGCATAAAGAAAAAAAAAACTGGCAAGGAAGATGGTGTGCTGTTGATTCTCCCGGAGAAGCTTGTTGCCCTGGCTATCCTGTGATATTATCCTACAGTATTATCGCTGGAGGAGCTCAAGACATCATTGCTTCTGAGAATGGCTGTGGTTCTTTTTGGTACTTACTTGAGTCTTGTTTCCTGGCTCGAGGGCAGATCCCTCAGCCTGTTGGCAAAGATCTTTCAGCCAGCTAGTTCAGACCTTCTAGTGTCTACCACTGGGCTTTGGGCCTTCCTAGTGTAGACACTTGATTTTTTTTTTTTTTTTTTTTTGTCTTTTTGATATAGGATCTCACTATGCAATTCAGGCTGGTCTTGAACTAACTTTGTAGCCCAGGCTGGACTTGAACTCTCAAAGATCCTCCTGCCTCAGCCTGCCAAGTGCTGGGATTACAGGTATGCTCCATCATGCCTGGCTATACAGATTTGTATGAGACATTTTTGTGGGCTTTAGACCTCCAGATGGACTCATGGGGGTCATGGTCTTGGGTTCTAAGTCTTCAGCTGGACTTGCACAGGACAGTGCTGTGGTATCCAGGCCCTCAGCTATATTCTCTGGGTCTCCAGTGTGTGGCCAGATCTCCTGCACTATTTTGCATTTGACTCTTTGGGTGAATATTTTAAAATAATGTTATAAATTCTATATTCTGTAATAATTTCTTCTCTTGTAAATCCTAGTTTCTATAGCTCGGTGTCTTGTTCATAATGTACACTGTAGTTCTGACTAAACATAACCAGTACCCTTGCCACAGCCTGATTGTTTCTTCTACCAGATGAAACAGTCCAACAGCCTAAATCTTAGCGCCCCCTCCACCACTCTCAAGACACGGGCAGGGAATATAAATTATCTGCCAATGTGGAGCACGGTGGGCCTTTAATACCACAGCAAATATAGTCCTGGTTCCTAACAAAACCTTCCTGTCTTTACTGCCTGCGTTCCTGTCAACAGTCTGGCTTTCTAGAGTGAGTCTTGTAGTTTCTCCTGTGAGCTCTGATTGTAATCTTCCATCAATTTCTGCTTACTCTGCTTTCAAAATTCCAAGGCTTTTCTAGACAGCAGGTCCAATATTTTTTAGACTCTTCTGGCAAACTACTTGAAAATGCTTCCAAACTATCTGGTGAGGCAGTTTCAGGAATAAGGCCATTTCTCTGGTTCTAATTTTTTGCATTAATCATCTGCATTGATGGGGCAAAATAACCAACAGTTACAATTTAAAGGAAGAGAGACCTAATTTATTCGTAGTTTTCAGTTGGTTCATTCCATAGTTGGCTGATTCCCAGGGAGAAACCCATGGTGAAAAGAAAGACAGCTCCGCATTCCATGGCCTCAGGAAGTGCAGTGGGGGGACATCTGGACCAAGCGTAGTCTCTTTCTTGTCTTATCCCCAGGGATCTGTATCCAACCATATCCCAAACCACAATATACACTCTGCTACTGGGTCCATCAATGGACAAATACACTAAGTTTGTAGAGCTGAAAGATCCCATCACTTTGCAAACACTTGAGATGTAGGCGAGAAGGATAATTTGGACACAAGTCACAACACTGCTTAACCAAACAGTGGTTTAATTTTTAATTAAATAAATCTCCAAATACAATAGGTTCAGTAAGAGTAATAAGGTCTGGTTATGTATTTCTCATGGAGGAAACAGAAAATCTTGGGAGTGAAGGCAACAGAAAACCTAGCTCTTAGTTACACTTCCTCAGTTCTTTCTTGAAAAAGGGGTCAAAATCCATTTTAATTCTATTGAGTAAATTTTCCTAACTTTTTATCCCCTCCACATACAGTGGTCATTCCAATAAAATTTAAGGTACCTTTTAAATAGAATAAGTTTTGCAATAACTACTTTCAAAAGAATGGTTTACAACTCATCTTTGACAGGAGTTATGTGAATGTCAAATATCAATTGTAACAATTGTACTGACATTAAAAATAATTTGCCCACCCTGGTTAGTCTATGCTCAGCCTCTGTCATCTGATCTTCTACGTTATAAAAATTAATCATGGATACAGGTCTGAATTCTTTGAATTAACTCCTTATTCCTTCAAATATTTTCAGATATTAAATTTCAAAAATATGAAACTTGTCTTCTTTTATCAGAGAACAATTCCCAATTTCTGATGTTTTTTCAGTCACATCCATTGTTGACTCGAAATGTCCCACTTTGAAAAGAGCTTTGAGGAGTGCAAGTTAAAGCGACAAATACCAGCTCTAGTGCTGACAGGCATTTCTGTACATTATAAAAAATGATACCAATGATTAAATCAGGAATAAAAACAAAATAAAAGACATTGAGTCAACTTTTAATTTTTCTTTGAAAATCATTACTTCAAAATGTGATATTTTATACAGGAAACATTACACAAATGTGTCTCTGTATTTCTGTAATGTTTCATGACACGATCCTTTCATCTAATTTTTCTACTTGAATTTCTATAAGACTTAGAATTTATTCTTTGAACAAATTTATTCTTAGGAATTTACCTGTCATTCAATTGGAGAATATAATATTATGTATATAGTTTATAATATATAATGTGTTATTTCTTGTTAGTGATGACAGAAATAATCCCTAAAATAAAAGCAAAAGTATATGTAAAATTAGTTCAGAGAAACGTAGCAGGACTTTGCAAAATACCATATGAATGCTGGAATGTTTCCTGGCACATACCTGAGGGTGTCTATTCATCTTAAAAGATTAAAAATAATTCACGAACCAATTTCAAAGTTTTCCTTATTAATTTTAGAGGTAAAAAAAACCCGTAAAATTTTAGAGGAAGATAAAGACAATTTTAATGTTGAAATTTAAATGTATTGAGTACTGTGATTTCTAACAAAAAACCTAATATCCACTTTATTAAATATATTGAATGGTTTGCTAAAATCCACTTCTGTGAACACACAAAAACAATCCAGCCAAGTGCTGCAATGACACTGAAATAACACCATATAAAACCTGTGGTAAACACAGCAAAGTGGATCTGGCCAAAGTTGTCTTATAAATAGCCTAAACATACAATTTTCATGGGGTTGAGTACTTGCCATGCTTGGCGGATGCCAGGATTTAGTCTACTTTGGTTACTCTAAGGCAAGAGTACCACAGGTCTTTAGCTTTCACGTTCTCACCTTTGTGAAAGATGTCATTGTTGACATTAATGAAAATATTTTTAAACTAAAAAATACAAGTGATCCATTTTCCTGTAAATTTATTCGTAAACCTCAAAGTATATGGGTTTTACTCTGTCAGTCACATTGTATTCATCTCATCATTGAACCCCAACAGATTTTACATCTACTTATGGTCTCTTCAGAAAGTATATATTAAACAGTCACAATATTCCTTTATGGATTTCAGCTTTGTACATATAAATACATAGTGATAAATCATGAATCCATCAATACCATGGTGAGGAAAAGCAATTGATAACAGGATTTCAATGATAAAATTTTTAACTTACCTTAAAATGACAAAGGATATTTTACCTCACATTCCCATTCACACACACACTTACAAACACATACACATTATCCTGGCACTAAAAGGCTAGGAATATGTAGGAGAGAAAAGAGTTAAGAGAGTAATAGAACAATGATATTGGAACACACTAAGCTGATTATAAGAGCTTTCATTTTTATGTTGCCACTGAATTAGGAATTTTGCTAGTAACATTTTGCGTCAGTACATTCCCATCTTTTCATTATTAAGAAGGCTGGATCATAAGACGAAGTACATAGACAAATTTACAGAGCTGGTACAGTTTGACCCATAATTCAAAGGAAACGAATGTGCTACACAACACACATGCCGTCTGGCTCACTGGATAGCCGGAGAGCACAAAGCCGTTACTTAGGAGGTAATGAAAGAAAAATGTTCTCAAATCGTTAAGCTTGTGCACGCTGAGAAATCAGAGATAAATGGCAAAAACTGTATTTAGAACTGGATATTGGGATGATATAGTCATGAACAAACGATGCTGGATTTGTGTGCAGTAAACACGCAGCCCATTCCCTTGCTTCCTCACTGATGTTTCCTTGAATCACTCTCAGAAAAAAATACAGGGTTTATCTTCCATTCTAATGTTTTGAGAAAGGGGTAGGTGAGGCAATGCAAGAAGATCTTTAGAATTATACATATTTGATAATTTTTAAAAGTTTTATATATATATGTATAATGATAACTCACTGGTTCTTTTACAAGTCACTATAATACAGAGATTGTTCTGGGTTCTTTCTTAAGGCTATTTATAATCCCAAACAATGAAAGTGTGGCACTATTTATATCATTATGTAAATGAGGATTCAAATTTATTCAAGCAATTGGTGCAATATTGTGTTCTTTTGTCGTGCAGCTCTTGTTCAGTACTACTTGCTAGACAGTATTAAGCTGTTGTCCCTGCCATGCTCCCACATAAGCAAAATATTTCCTTTTTTCTTTACTTCAATTCTTTCGCCTATTCTCCAACTCTCTATTCCTTTACAGTAACTATTCACAAACATGTCTTCCCATGCGTTCCAGGCCAGCAATCTTCCAGAGAAGAGCAGCAGCGTGCTGCCACGTTCTTGCAGGTAGAGGAGAACTCCAGGTTCCTCTCTCGGTCTTCCTCAGGACTAGTGCAAGGCTACGAATTCTCTCTTGCATAGTTTCCACAGAGTCTGGGGCTTTCCATGCTGGACAATAGTGCAGGTTTTCATTGTTCACTGGGCTTTTCCTCACACCATGCCAGATGGGAGGACAAGCAGAGCGACCTCATTATTTTCGGTGACAGTGTAAATCTAGGATGTCTGTGCTTTCCCCTGACATCGTGGAGGAGCTGGATTTGTTAGCAGATGGGAATGACCATCCTTCTTCTCAACATGGTTTCTCTCATATTTGCACAACGTGGAAACTAGAGTGCTCTGGGGCCTTCAACTTAGCATCTGCTGAATTGAAAGTGCTGTTTTTCAGCGCTGTTGCGCTGGAATAAAACATTCATTGCCTAAGATTTTTCTGTGTCATTCAACTTCTGTTTTCCTGGTCCTTTGTCTAGAGAATTTTTCATCTTAAGTCATTTCTGTATTTGTTGATTGTTTTAGTTGTTGGCTTCTGCATTTTTAGGTCAGATATATATGAATTGCATCACGAAATGCACCCATCTGTCTTATTTTGGGCCCTAGACTCTATGGTCTTTCTCATGCCATTTTAAGATTGTTTTATATATAACACCTACTACAATAGTTTAGTTGTATTTCACCAAAATAACTTAGTCAAAATCATGTCAACTTCATCATTGTGGAAGTAAAAATTTCACCAGAATAGCAGATCTTTAAGGCCCTACATTAGGCTGAGGACAGAACATATAGGACTTCATTCTCTGTTAATGTATTAAGATTTTATTATGCGTGAAGTGGCATGTGTCCAGAAATACTCCCTGGCACTATCTTCAGCAACATGTTAGAGTCGGTGACTGAAATGATGAGTACATATGTAAAAATCAATTATCTAACATTGAATATGTGTGATATGCATGCATATTTATATAACATTGAATATTTGCTTTAGATTCTGCTTATTGGTCTGCATGCAAGGAAGATTTACCTGCATTAGATTATATCTACATATGGACATGATTTAACAAATTGGAAGTGTTGACGATAATTAAGAACAGGCTATGGAGATAAGTTTTTATAAAGGAGGACTAGAAAATGTCACAGGAAAAATCAAAACATGGATTCTGGGTAATAAAGAGGACCCAGGAAAAGATACTGACAAACAACAGTGAAGGTTTTGAAGGGGACAGACCTCATTGAGTATCAGAGGCCAAGTGAGAGGGAGAGAGAGAGAGACAGTTATGACAAACAAGAAGTGAAGTTTCACAGTTTGAAGACTGAAATACTGGCTTTGAGTTTGGTCATATGGAAATCAATGTTCACTTAGGAAAGGAGTAGTTTTGATGGATGATCTTCTGCGATGTGTGCATAGACAAGACTGAAGGGTGGCCAGGGGAAGGAATCACACACATGGACAACTCTCCAAAACATCACTTGAAAAGAGCCTAGACGTGGGATCAGAGTTAAAATGAAAGGTGCATTTTTAAAAGACTCTAATTCAGTTTTAAAATGGTAGCATGTATCTTTGGCAAAAAGCCATAGTATAGAAAGAGTTTTAAATGCATGAAAGGCAGCATGCTCATTTCCTGGAAAAAATGAAAGAGAGAGTGTGAGATGAGGCATCCAGACAAATTCACATGAGATTATTACAGCTACAAAATAAGATGCTCAGACATGTTCACAAGCACTTTCGTCTCACAGATTTTGGGAAAAGTTGTTGATCATGACATCAGTCTTGTACTAGAAGCTTTTAGATTATTAAAAACATGTTATTTATTGCGATTTTCTTAGACAAATAGTCAAGTATAGTTGTATCATCATAAGTCTGTAAAAGAAATGTTTAAATAGGAAATATTTGATTATGATTTTTGTAAAGTATTTTTTGGATTGATATTTTTTCAGCCCCTGGTTGATGCTTCACAACAGAATCAATAAATATATAATATGCTACTCTGAGTTATAAATCAGTCTTAATGGTCTTCTAATATTAGTGCATAAAGCCTTGTGCTCATAAAGCCATACTGTCATAAAGGTGTTCTCCTCAGCCAAAGAAGCAAATATAAATAAGAATAAATACATGAAAAATGATCTTTATTACAAAAACTTTCATGTTTTAAGATCTTGCTAGACCACTTATAACATGTATTTGTAAATCCCTGAATGCAGGTTTGTGTTTTTCAACAGACTTTCCATTCCAATAAGAACAGCTGGTGAAATTAAGGTCCTGTCCTAAATTTCAATTAGAAACCATTGGTGTAAAGCTATTTTCAGGATCAGTTACTTGGCTATAGAATGAAGTCTTTGTAGTTACAAATACAATCTTACTTTGCTAATGTTAAAATCATGGACATTGTGGCTCTTAATAAATGGGTTTATATTAAAATTATAAAATGTAGACAGTACTTTTCTTGTTCATTTCAACCATATACTTGTGTGGCATATTTCTTATTCATTTCAGCCATACACTCAAGAACTTTAGTAGTGTTATCAATTAAAATACAGACTTTTTTCTTATTTATATCATTTGCTACCTATTTCATATTTATAAAAATATAAATATGAGGCTTGTTTTTCTAATGAAGGACTTCATTTAGATTCATAAAGATTTCATAAATTTAAAAAAACCTGCAATCATATGGTTTAACTTCATTATTTTAAAAATAAAGCCACCAGAGAACATATGAGTAAAAGAATGTAAAATATATGCATCTAGTGCAATACAAACTGTTGACAAGGTGTAAACTAGAATAAATGTGTTCTGTTTTTAATATTTCCTTTTCCCATAATAGTACTTCTAACCTTTATATTTTTTTCTAATGGCTATATTGATTGGTGTGCAATCTTATGGTTGTTGGAGGGTTCTAGGGAAAGAACTGGTTCCTGGCTCTAAAACTGCTCTAAAATTAAAAGTTATTTCGTTATGAATTTTGAGGTTTCAAAAACATTTGGAACATAATTATACAGTGTCACTTGAAGAATCAAATCCCCAAAAGCATGTGTTATATTTTGATCATTTCATTAATCAGAGATCAATTTGGGGATACTTTCTATCTTTCTAAAAATAATTAGAAGTCAATTAGCAGAATTCAATTTGCTTGACAAAAGTCCAGGTTGTTTTCTTTTCTGTAACTTGTCACTCTTCTTTTGATATTCTTTTCTTAGATGTAATATTGTGGATTTCATAGATTTCCAAATATACCTAAAGAGTTACTTTCATGAATATCTTGCAATAATGCTTTAAAGTCCAAATAATTATATACTGGATTGATAGAAGGCTACAATTTTCATTCCAATTGTAATTTAAATTTTTAAAAAAATTTGTATTACTGTGAATGTATGTCTTTCATTTCCCATAATGAATCACAGAATTCTATTAAGAACCAGTATATTTTCTCCTCACATTTCTCACAACTGTGAGCTTAAGCCAGGCCTTCATCTTCTGGATGAATACCGTAAGACCTCACAGAATTTTCTGACTGTACTTTTTCCATTTTTCTATCAACCACAGTTTTGCTAAAAGTAATTTTTCTAAAAACATAGTAGGATCAAGTCATGTCTATACTTGAAAATCTTCAAATACTTGAAAGGACTTTCATTATAACATTTATTATAAGCTTCACACATAGGTTTTTAAAATATCTGATTTCAATTTTATTATTTAGTCTCTTTTGCCACACTTTGATATACAATTTGCCCATATTACACTGTTTGGCATTCTTGAATGTTCTTTTGATTTTTTTCTTTTTCACATCTATTTTAGTTTGGAAATTTGCAAGGGGAATAATATAATATAGGACACATATTTTATAATATTATTTATAATAGTCACCCAAAGAATTATATACAAAAAGGGAATACAGAAAATCTGTCCACTCACTAAAGATTATAGAATCCAGCTGAGAACCTGGATCCCATGATAACATTCTGTACCAGTTCAGCTGAAGACCTAGAGCCTATAACATTGTCTTGCATGAATCCAACTAGAGGCTTAGAGTCCATGACAATGTTTCATTCAGTCCTGCTTCGTGGATCTACTTTGGGAAGGCCCAAAAGTCAGTGGTGGAAATTAGAAAGTCTGTGCTAGTGGCATGAAGGATCTGTGCTAGAAGGCTGAGAGATCTGAACTGGAGCCAGGAAGTGATGCTCAAAGTAAGAGCCAGAATTCCACAAAATGTACCTCAGCCATCCTCAGCAACGGTGAGGTCCTGTGCTCCTCCAAAGGTGAGAATACCCAAGTTCCCATCAGGAAAGTCAGTGCTACAAACTTTTCCAGGAGACTGAGCAGCGCGCCGTCTTCCCCTTCAGAGCCAGGAAGCAATGCTCAAAGTATGGACCAGAACTCCCCCAAAGTGAACCACAGCCATTCTCAGCAGCAATGAGGTCCCAAGCTCCTCCTCTGATGAGAACAGTCAAGTTCATCAAGGAAAGCCTGCATGACAAGGTCCTCAAGAAGAATAACCCAAGAGAACCAGCAGCTCCCCAACAGCTTCCCAACTGCTTCTCAGACAGCTTTTACCAGCTTCCAACAGCCTTGCCCTTCTTCTCCACTCTTCCTCTTATGCTACCAGCAACAATCCTCAGGTGGGCCTCCCACACCTACTGCCAGACTGGTTCAATTCAGCTGGATGTTACAAGTTCACCACCAGTTGTCAATCCATCACAACGTCCAATTTTGGATGTGGTTATGGTTTATATCTAGATTCTCCCCAAAGCTTAATGCATTCATAGTTGAGGTTTTCAGGCTGGCTAAAAACCAGGGTGTGTGATACCAGAACTAAGCATTAGTGACACTAAATTATCCCACTGATTAAAAATAGCATAATTCTGTGTTATGCTGCCCAAAAAGCTGGTAGCCTGGAAGGGATAAAAGGGAAAAGCACATGTGGCTTGGTTCTTACTATTTGCTGCCTTTTGCCTGTCACACCATGAACTGTTTCTTCTCTGTGATCTCCCTCCACTGGGCCACCCTGCCTTGAAGCCAGCCAATTGTGGACTAAAAGCACTACAAGTGGTGAGCCAAATAAACCTTCTTTCTTTTAACTTTGGGTGCTGGGCATTTTGTTTCAGCAATGAGAAAAGTAAGTAAGACAGATGCCTCATGAAATGTTTATTATTCTTTAGGGATTTATTTAATTATACCACTACCTGAAAAACCTGAATGTGGTTCTCCGACACATGCTAATTTGATCCCCTTCCCTTCCAAACTGCTGGCTTCCAACACAAAACTAATCATTTTTCATCTGAAAGTTACTACAGGCTTTTGCATCTCTGTGGTCTGGAAGTAAAACTATAACAATTCAACAATGGCCTGACTGTATTATTGAAGATTATAACAGACAATTGCAACCTCAGACAAAATATATCTTTGTTTCTAAAAGTAATCAAACACAGGGACTTTATGAATGAGTAAACAAAATGACTTTCATCTTTATGAAAAAAACTACAAATCGGGGATGGCAAGTTCAGAGTGAAGTCAATATGAGAACTCTAGCTTAAGTGCATATTCCTATCTCCTAAAATGAATGAAGATAGTAGAAAATGCATACATGGAAAAACAAAAATAAACCATAAACTAAAATAAGAAACTGGAAAAATTCACAGGTATCTTCATTTTATATTAAACAAAAGTGAGAGGAAATCAGTAGAAAATAAAGGAATTATAAGTGTTGTCTTCTGTCTGACGTTGTAGTAGTATCTCCTGTAAGTTGGTCCTTAGATATCTCACAAAGACCCTGTTAAAGTGCTTCATGTGTTAGAGTCCCGATTCTCAAGTTTGTTCTATTGGTAGATAGTGGAACTTTTAGAAGGAGGTGGAGGCAGCCCCAGAAGGAGACTGTAAGAGCCTGGTCGTTCCCTTCGTTCCTTTGCACTTTCCAGCCGCTACGATATGAACAGCACTTCTCCACCATAGTTCTTTTCCAGGATGAACTGCCTGACAAGAAGCTCAAAAGCAATGTGAGCAACTAACCACGCATGGAAGTCATCAAACTGTGAGCCAAAATAATCCCTTCCTTCTCATATGTGTTTTTAATCACAGCATTTGTTAAAGTGATGGAAATGTGATTTACACAGTGCCACAACTCAAAAAACACAGAGCAGGAAAACTGGAGAGAAATGATACAGCTTCTGTATTCAGTCTGTACCCAGAATCTCAGCTATCACTCCATACAATGGGAACTACTCACTCCAAAAACACCATGTAACATTCAGAAGTGAAAGGGAGTGATGAAAGGTTAGGGATGTTGTCTTTTTAGCTATGATTTCTCTCTAGGAAGATAGAATCTCAATAAAAAACTGAGGTAATAATGATGAAGGAAAGGCAGAAGGCTTTCAGCAGAACATCACCCGAACTGCCTTTCTCTTCCCATTTTTATTCGTATCTGTTTGCAATGTGTTGTTGTTTTATTGTTTTGAACATCTGTGATAGTGTGGGTTTGATAAGCACAAACCATGGCCTCCTCTTTGAGGATAACACACTGGATAAAGACCTCTGCAAAGTGGGAATTTGAATGCAAGTGCAAACATCTATTTGGAACTATTAAATACAAAACCATATAGAGTGTCACAGCAGAGTAATGCATTCAGACATGTCACTAAGAGCACACGCTGGGTTAGACTGATATTGAACATGGTATGTTGTTGGCTAATAAGAAAATTCATACATGAGATATATGACAGTATGTAAACAGTTTTTAATGTAAACATATAATTAAAAGGTAGAAACAGTGAAATAAACAGAAGAACAAGGTGTACTCACAAATGCAGAGGAAGTTTACTTTCAAAAGAAATGTATTACACAGAAGTGAGAGGAAATCAATATAGAATTAAAGAATTATAAGTGCCATCCTCTGGCTAATGTTATAGGAGTAAGATGACAATGTCATCAAAAGACACATTGTCATTAACTCTCCTAAAACCATTCCTACTCGTTTCATGCACATTTATCCATTTTGGCCACATTCTGAAGTAAACTGTAGTTTTTGAGGCACAACTTTTGTCAAATACAAACATTATGTCACGCTATTCACTTTATTCACCAGTTCCGGCACCTTGTAACCTCTAGTTCTGCCTTAAGGTCAAAATCACTACAGAATATTTACATTTTGAATTGATCCAGTACTCAGAAGAAAGCCAACAGCACCGGTAATGGTGCTCATGAGATGAAGCTTTAAGTGCTGCTTGTGAAAATGGTGAGAAAATGGTATAAATATGTTTGCAGTGAGCAGTAATATTTTTGGAGAAATTAATGGCAATAAGTCTTTAGTCTGTTCTTTTTTAAATTTAGACATTCATCATAACTCATGATTCTCCTTGTATATAAAGATATATTTACCAAGGTAAGAGAAAAATCCACGGGACATTAGCCTCGACCAAGGAGTGTGAGGAAGAATTGGTCCAATGAGTTTCAGTGCCATAACAACACTTAGACAACGTAACAGAATAAAAGAGTACAGTTTAGAAGAAAAATAGAAGATGAATCACATATGACTTCAGGGAATCTAAATCTGTGCTGTGCGGTGCTGACTTGGAGAATCAGGCAAGAGTGTACACTGTTCAGAAGAAAAGGCGATAGAAATTTTATGTAAGATCCTAATAGGGAGGAGAGGTAATAAAGAAACAGAAGATGGAAAACTAATTTTCTTTACAAAGGGCAGAGCAACTGGTGCAGAAAGAATAATTTCATTAAGAAGAAAACTTCTGATTGAAAGAAAGACTAATGAGAATATTAGGTACACATGAACTGCCGTATTTTTGAGAAGACATGTTTTTCCTAGACTGAGCTTATACAGACTACACAAAGGGATATTAAAAAGTATGAATACTGTTTATACATGGTCTAAAAGTTTTATTTAGAGATTTACCTACTTTTGTTAGAGTCCCTGTCTCTACAACAACCAAAACTTCTCGTAGACATATTCACCTATTAAGAGCCTACTAGGTTGGCATCTTGCAATTCTTAAATTTTTAACAGGGCTTTGCATTTTCTTTGAGAACTAGTTCTTGTAAATTATGTGATAAATATTGGTGTCAGATTTTAACCCTTTATAACTATATTTGTTTTATCTTCCTTCTCTCCTACCTTTCCCCTTTCTTCCTTCTCTGACTTTTTAAATGTTATGATTATCACAATAAAGTTCAGAGAAGATTTAATGCCACAGAAAATGTAACAAATAGTGAAATTAATGCCAATACATATATAAACCTGTCATGTTTAAATGAAATTGTATCCCAGTAACTAGAATCAAATTTGCCAATGTAACTGAAGAGCATAAAACATTTAATAAGAGATTTTACTGCAAATATTTTGTCATTTTGTTGTATTTATCTCCCATCTTCAAATAGCTGGAAGGAGGCCCTGCCCTGTGCAAGCCAGGAAGGGTATAAGAGAAAAACGGTTAGGAATGTGAGTGGACCCAAAACAGATAAAGAAGACCTAAGGGAAATGTAGTATTTATTTGCAAGGGAGTGCTATACTTGAGTCACAGGTAAGTGGATGTAACTTGAGATCATAATGTGGATAAATCACACACAAGCTTAAATATTTGTGTGGTTTTTCTTATATGTGAAGCACAAAGTAAATATACTTTACAATTTCTAAGTCAGAGAATGTAGTATGAATTCTCTGTTTCCAAATGAAGGCTTTTTTTCTCTAAGGAACTGTTTATTAGTATGATCTTTTGTACACATCTGAAAAGGTTGTTTATGTATGTGAATTATATATTTCAATAAGAAACATTTGATTTAAAATATTCAAATTCAAACAAGTTCTTAAAGTATAATTGTACTTTATGACTGATTCTGTGATTGAGACTGTTCTTCTCTTTGGGCAGGAAACATCTTAGAATGAATTTTGTCCTGAGCATCAAAATTAGTAACTACCATCTTACTGTCCTTTCCTTGTTTCTTTGCTTTCTCTTACATAGTTATCATGAAGTTAACCTTTAGTATTCCTGTTTGAGAAGGCACTTTTTATATTTTACAATATTATGACTAAAATCAGCTAAAAAATTTTTATATATTAAGATCAGTCTAACTTCTCAGAAATTATTTAATTCTTAATACTACATCAATGATTTTATCATTATTCCAAATTTTAAATATCAATATAGGGGTAGAAAAATTAATATTTTAATAATAATAATAATATATTAATAATAATATTTTTAATATTATCATAAATATTCCTTCTGATCAAGTGCTGTCTGAATTCAGAACTTTTCCATCAGCGTGTTCAATTATTTCCTATGTGTAAAAAGACAAATCTTAGGATTCAAAATTTGTTAGTATCAATTGTAAGGCACTTTTCTTTATATTTAGTCCTATGTAAATCTAAATTAAATAAGTAATTCATATTACAGGGAAAACAAAGAAGTCTAGGGTGTACTTAGTCCCTTTAGTGAGATACACACTCTTGGTTATTTTTGTATGCATCCCCATCTTTTTACTCTTCTAAACAAACTTTGGAGTTACACTTTATACACCATCTTTACCAGAGCACAAAAAGGTTAATTGCAGTTATCTATTGAAAAGCCTGGAGTGCTTTTCTAAAAGAGTGATGGAAAACCTTTCATTTAGTGGAAAGACACAAATAGCTACAAAGAAAAAGGGGATTTTTTTCAAAAACAAAAGCTGAAATTTTTAAATTAAAAGTAGTCTTTGATTTGAGAATTTTACAAATAAAAAGTATGTCTTTTCAGATTCACAGTAGATAGCTAAATCAATGTCCTTTGTGACATTTTGTGTACAACAAGAGCAGGTTCCTCCAGGCTGGCCATTGTTAGCAAAATGAAGAGAGACCTAAAATTATTATACTTAAACTGATAAAAAAGCAGCAGTCATTAATTTCAGAACATTATGTAATTAATAATTATGTTTAAGCATAGTCTTTATTTTGAAATGTTTACTTTTAAAGTATCCCATATTTTCTTTGAACTATGCCATAATTTTTATAAATATTTTCACAAATTTTCTCTTATATATAATGGTTGTATGCTGTGGTAAAACTAAGATTTGAGAGTTGCACATACCTTTCTACACGTGTAAGTATGCATCAATATCTCGGGGCCTCTGCCCTCTAAAACTGATGCAGAGAAGCCTGGGATTGGGATTAACTTGGTCTGTGGGTTGCTCTCAAGACAAGCAAACATTTCTAAGAAATTTTAACTTGATACATGAATGATGTTTTGCAATACAAGTAGTACATTATGCTAAAGATCACAGACTCACGATGGGTTTCTCCCTCTGTCTCTGTCTCTGTCTGTCTGTCTCTCTCTCTCTCTCTCTGCTTTGTTATACAAGTGTTTTTTGATTAACAGCAGATCAACTTATTCTAAAAAACCAATGTTTTAGTATATATTAATACTATAATGTAATGGAGGGGTAGTAGCTGTAATTTGAAAAATCATATATACTATGTTCATCTCTCCACTTTTGACAGTTCTAAAGCAATTGTTTTAAATTCTGATTCTTTTCTTCATTCATTTATACTCATCAATGGAGACCTGGTTCTCATTTCTTCTGCAACTCATTTCATTAGAGTGCTGCTATAATAGTTAAATGTTAGAAAATGTGTGCACTTTAAAAATAACAGAAACAAATATTTGTATGTTGGATTTAAAAAATTATAACATATGGCTCAAAATACAATAATTAAAAAATGATTTGAGAGGGGGTGTGAGTACTTCTATTTTTTAAAATTAAGTTTTATAAACCTTTTTTACTTACCATATGCTATGATTCCAAAATACTTGGTAGCTATTAAGCAGTCCAGATTAAATGAAAGAAAACATTAGAAAAATGCAAATACAAAGTTCATGCTATTTGAAATGCACTTCTTATTCAATGAAGAAAAATTTTAGTGTAAGGCAAGATTATTTATAGTCGTCTATTCATGAAAGACTGAATTATATATAGTTTTGTTAACATTTGAATGGAATCAATAATTTTCTTTCAATTATCATATCATTTTCTGTTTAATTCATAATGTGTATTTAATTAATGTCTAGTAAAATATTTACTTCAAACCTTCAGAAATATTCAGCTTACTCAAATGTCACTAATGCTAAAATGAAAATCCTTAATTTGTCTAACTCCTTATCTCTCCCTTTTCTTTCTCCCTTCCTTCCTTCCTTCCTTCCTTCTTTTCTTTCTTTCTTTCTTTCTTTCTTTCTTTCTTTCTTTCTTTCTTTCTTTCTCTCTCTCTCTCTCTCTCTCTCTCTCTCTCTCTCTCTCTCTCTCTCTCTCTCTCCTCTTTCAATCACTAGTGTCAGACTTTTCACATTACTCTTTAATAATTGAGTCATATATAAGGGAATAAATGGTAAAAATTTGCTCCTTGATCTAAACATTTCTGCTTCATTAAAGTGCAGCATGCTTTGCACTGATTAGGGTTTATTTTAGTTTTGAATGAGAGAGTATAGGGTTTGATAGAATTGTTTTTTCCCTATAGAGAAGAGCAGAGACGATGTCCCCATTTGTTACCTCTACCCTCAGAGTCACTTCAGGGGCGAAGACGACTTCTGCAACCTCACATCCCTTTGTCTATATTCCAAAGGCAGGAAGATACAGGAGCAGAAAAATCACACCTTTCCTTTCCTTGGAAGTTCCTAAGGAATTTCTGGTTGAATTTTCCATTTTCCTTATTTTAGTTTTGCCAGTGTTATATTAAGTATTAACTATATGTGCAAAATAAGCAAATCACAATCCATTATTTTCCCTTGTCTAATTCCAAGGCTCTTCTGTTTCTCTAGAAAAATGCAACATAGATTTTGGTTGACTCATTTCAACCTCAGAACAAAGTAGAATGATACATACTAGTAGATAAAACTGTTACTAGAAATTCAGTTAATACTAATCCTAAGGCCATAACAATCTGGACTTCATTTTATGCTATTAATATTTTTAGTGATGTGATTGAATATCCACAAGCTACAAAAGACTTGCTTATAAATTATCCACTTTTTCACTTGACTACTGTTTTTGGAAATCTTGATTTTGGAAAATTGTGTATTTCGATAATTAATCATTTTCACGAACTAAAAGATACAATATTTTGCATTTATACAATTTACAAATTATGTAAATATTTATTTTTAAAGTAAGGTCTCATCACCTACTTCATCTCCCTAGAAGATTATTATATAGTGATTTAAGTATCTTTGAAAACATAAATCAATACAATTGCTTTCATGATGGACTCATAAAAATAATGCAATAATTCATCACATTTTCCCCTCATTCTTCTGCTTTCTCTGTAGTTTCTCTTGATTTCACCATGCATGGGGACTGAAACTGACTAATGCAAGCAGTTGTAACAAATGGCAGCTTAATGCATGAGCAGGGCAAATTAGAATCCCAGTGCCTGGTCCAAAACATTTGATATGAGTATTTACCTCCAATAAAAGTATTCTTGTTATGTTATATTATTTGATGTTTTAAAGTATATAATTTTCTTTTCCCATGTAAATTTTCACTAGTTCTTCCAAACTGTGACTTTTATCATTGCATTTTCTGAAATAAATAAAACAAAATGGCACACATATTGGAACATAAAAATTTAACAATGTACTTCATTTACTTAACATATTATGGGTGAGGATATAGCTCAGCAGTACAGTGCCTACCTGGTGAGCATAGGATCATGAGTTCGATTCCTGTTGCTATAAAGAAAAGGAAAAAAAAATACTGAGTAAGGTCAGACTAATTTCTTTATAGTGTTAATTTAATTGCATGTATAAATATTAATAATTTATTTAATAAGAATTAATTATTAATTCCAACTGCTAATTGGATATGTTATATTCTGTCACTACTGAGATAATTTCCTTCTGATCACTATGTAATATTTCTATAGTAGTTTTACATGGAAAAGATTTATATATTACAAAATTTATCATTGGAAACTCAAGGACCCTTTAGTTTGGTTTTGCTGTTATTCCATACTTCATTCCTGGTAGAAGCATTAGCTCCCACTTGCCTAATCTATAGCAGGCTGTAGTGGGTACCGATTCCACATCACCCATATGCTCTCTCATTTTATCTTGGCAGAGAAGCCATTGCAATTACGTTTGACCAGGCTGTGAAATAACAAGTGTTATATGAAATGTGCATCCAAATCTTTTAGAAAGTTGTGCCCTCTTCCAAATTTTCTTGTTTTCTTGGAACAGATGAATATGAGGATAATGTCAGTGTCCTTTGTGGAGACATAAACAGAAAGAACTTCAGTTCAAATGACTCATGGAGAAGATCCATCAGCTATGTTGTGACAGAGTTATCAACACAGTGGAAATAATCTCGCCATTCCTACTTCTTATATGCCTTGTACTGCTTGGGTCTATTTGTTACTTCATCCTATTTTTCTTTTGCTTCTACCCAGTCACATTTATTCTCTTCAGCGTTAAAGTTACTTAAATTCTCAATGGGTTATGTTCTTCAAATTAGACCAACTTTTCTGAGATCAAAATTTTGTCTTTAAAATTAAAAAAAAAAGATTAAAAGAGTTGATAGAAAAATTTCTAATGTAAAAAACATATGATGTAAAATCACTAGATTAAATAACATATGCATTACCTTTCAAATACCTGCATTAGTATATGAATTATCATGGTTCTGGTTTTAAATTATTTTAAAATGTTTAAAGTATGTAAATCCAAATGATTATTGAACAGAAACATATGTGAGAGCCAAAGAGAGAGAGACCCATAGAACATGACAAGTGTTAACAATTATCCTGTTACATTTTAAGCAATCTTAATTTAAAATACATAAAAAACTTAAGACTATACAACTAGTTTTTTGTGGACACCATTTGTCATTTTCAGGAAACATTTTGTTTTAGATTTCACTCCAATGTAAAATTCATGGAAGTTAATTCCCTTAATAAAATGTAACTTGCCTTTGCTTGAAACTTCCACTTTCCTCTTGTCCTTGGTGGGCTGATAGTATACAGAAAATAATCATTTTACAATGATATGCAGTCTACATTTTAATTCTAAGATTTCCTGGAAAAGTGTAGAACAGAGGACCAGCAATAAACATGATGTTACGGTTGAGATTTGAAATGCTCGTGCCAAGGCTCATGCTTTGGAAGCTTGGTCTGCCGCACAGCAGTGCTCAGATGTGGAGTTTTGGAAGGTGATTGGATCCTGATAGCTTTAATTCCATCAGTGAGTGGCGCTTATGATGGATGCATAATTGCATGGCATTTTTGTGAGGTGATGGATACTGGCGGTATAAAGTTCTCAATTTGTTCACTTCATATTCCTTTGGGTTTTAGAATGTACCTGATTTTAATTATGCACTGTGACAAGACATATGTGTTTGGGAATCCTTAACTGACTACCTGTCTCTCCTAAGAAGCTATTCAAATTTATCATGGAAAAGAAATTGTCATATTTGTGACACCTTTCCTCTCTTCTATCGCCTAGCATTAACTACAGGTATAGTGTCTAGGGTGGCCATTCAGTTACTCAACTTTAGGAGAAAAAACAACACTGCAGTATTCTAACAACCATAAATCTGTCAGTTGTTGAAAAACTCCTACTTCAAATGTAGACAGAAAATATATTCAAAACCCAAGAATCACTTTACTGATAGACTTCAAGCTATTATGTAATTTCTTTGGCACTAACAATTATGTATCTGACAATTCACATTTAATTTTCTGTAGCCTAGAATGATATCCAGGGTCTTGATCTACCAAAGAAACAGCTAAAACTCTAACATAGCATCATTTGTCACAAATTCCAAAACTTTCCTGACTTATATCTTGCATCATTTTTGTTCTTTTAGCTCTTTCATCTTTTGAGGGAGAATTGTGTCATATTCACCCACACAAGATTTGAGTGCAGGGAGGATAGAAGTGTAAAATCTGAAAACTTGAAACTACAAATTCTCATACAAATCTGCTATAGATTCAGATTAAGGATTTTGTGTTGTCTTTTTTTGTTTTGGTATCGGCAATAGAATTCAGGACCTTGCACTTGCCAAAGCAGGTGCTTGTGCTGCTGAATTATACTCCCAGCTTCATGTTGGTCTGGACCATCAGGTTCTAGTAAAATTACGTGGGTAGCATTAGAGCTATCAAAATGAAGCTTTGATATTAATGGGCATTTGCTTTGGAAAATTCTTTTAAAGAGTAAGTTAACTTTTGTTTTATTCTGCAACTTTGTGTTGTTGTGTAATATTTGAAGTAAATTCTGTGTGTTAGGCAAAGAAGATCCATAATGCTCAGCAAAGGTCATGAACATAGTGTTTTCTATGAATTTGAAATGAAAAATGTACTTTTTCTCTCAGCATATATACTTTATAATTTTATGAAGCAAATCTTTCTCCTTATATCCATGATCATCTCAGGAATAGAGTTTATCCTACTTCAGTTATCTTAAATCTTAAATGCGATTTGAAATACACATTTATAATCTTTCTCAATTTACAAAAGTAAAATCAAAAACTACTGAGACACCCCCCAAACCACATCAAATGGGTTTACATGAGATTAAGAACAAAAGTGAATGACTTTCATGAAATAGAGATTTCATCACAAATATGTGCTATGAAATTAAATTTTTAATGCAGTAAAGATAGCCTGTGTAATAGAATACATATCATGCTAAAAACTGGATACTTAGCAAAATATTTATTGAGTGACTGTCAAGTGGCAGCACAGGTACAGTCATAGGGAGAGAATAGCATTTTAAAAAATAAGTCCTGTTAGCTCTTCTTTGATAGAACCTGAACTAGAGTCAGAACAAAATCTAATTTCTGATTGCTTGATTTTATTCATTTGGAAAGAGACTATGTGTGGGATCCATTTGGTCTTTGTGCTCAGGGAGATACATATGTAAGAAGTCCCTGTCTTCCTGTGCAACTAGGGCTTAAGAATTTGTTTTACTTATGGTGTTTGGGACAGCATGACCTCTGGGCACAAAATGCACAGGGGTATCAGCAAGGACCATCAGTGGAAGTCAGTTGGGTGACAAAGTCCCAAAAGGCAGTGGAGGAATCTTCCCAATGTTTTTCTGTGCAAGTCCATGCTCTATGGCTAATTATTTTAGTTGATTTTCCCTAACGTTTTATAGTGCAATAATTTCTCAGTCTGCTTTGCCTACATGTTTCATCTGTGCAAAGGTATATGCCACTGCAGGGTCAGATTGCTCAAATATGGGAAAGGAAATTCTCCAGGAGGCAGGATTATCCTGCCGGTAGGCAAGTGTTTCTTCACTACAGCCCAGCAGGATTTGTAGCCTGGACAGCACAGGTTAAAGAACTCAGAGTGTATAAAAAGCCACAGAATTTCCTTTGTTAACTGTATGTGTTCATGGATAAGTGAACTGAAATGTGGGTAAAGTGAGTTTAACTGCAGTAAAATTTGTAATTGGTATAATCAGCAATGCAGTGCTATGCTACATTTTCAAATATGATAAGACATCGTGTTTTGCCCTATAAAAATATTAACTCATGTTTTAAGTAAATATTAGTTTCTGTTCCACATAGCACACTGACATTCATTTTGATATTCATGGTAGAATACTAAAATGTCTATGTATTTATGTATTTTTCAAATATTATTCTATGCCAGCTTCTCAGTTTATTAGAAAGAAATCACCACCTTTTCATCAGTATCCATTGTTTCAAATTACACAGAAATTACTTAAGCATCCTTTATGCCAAAAGTTTAGATTTCTAAATGTCTCATATATTTTATGAAGCTCGGGAGCCAGAATATCACTTATGATTTGTTTAAATTAGAAGCAAGAAATTTGGTCTTATTCAACTACTAGACAGTCACTCTCCAATGTATAACTGAGGGAAAGTTTGACCTTAACTGTGATGAATGCTTCCAGCCAGAATACATCTCTGGGAAGTACCCAACAGTGCCTCATTCGCGGCTGGCATGTCCAGGGACTGAGTCTCATGTCCATCTCTCAGAGCAAGGAACAAGGCGAGACCGGACACCCTCCACTTTGCCTCACTTGTATCTTTGTGCTTGATCTTATCTATGCATTCAATTCAGCTCGATCTTACTCCTGAGAAACCTGAAATAATCATTTATAAAAGAGGCGACCACAATACTATGCTGCAGGTTGTGTCATGATAAAAACTAAAAGTTAACTTTCTTTTATTAGATCATCTATTTTAGATTTATTTCTAACTTTACTAACGCTTAACTTCCCATGGAATGCGTCTGGGAGACCTCAGTCAGACACACATCACTGAAGAGTTTAGGTGTCTGGCTACCTTTATGTCCTTGGGCCAAGACTACTGTTTCTGTGTATAAAATTATAGTTAAAATCAAGCAGAGGGATACTCCCGATATAATCGTGATTCCATTCCTAACCTGATGGTCTCTTATGAGGAGACTCCAATAACCAGAGTTTGAAGGTAATAAATAATTTTAACATGCCTCCCAGTAACATCAACCTACCTTTGAGAAGTACAACATGTATAAATACATTGCCCCAAGTTTTGGAAATGAGTACTGTTTCCCAACAGGTTACTAGAAGGACAGCAAGTAGTCAAGCTTTTTCTTACTTTGACCTTTTTCACTTCTAGAACTGTGCTTAGGATTTAAACTTGTGAGCACCAAAAATTTAGCAAGACTGAAATCTAAATTTAACAGATACCTTCAGCCAGGGTCAAGCATCTAATGAAGAAAGGTAACATCGTAAGAATCAGAACTTGCACGACCCATTTGAATTAATCTGTTTCCAGAAAAGAAGTATTACTCTACATCTGTCCATGCACCAAATAATTACCATTCATTCCTTTCCCCAGAGAGAAAGCAAGAAGTGACATCTCTTAGGATATCTGGACAGAGCATTAGAGCATCCTCTGCATTAGGGATATTTAAGTATGACTTTATTTTCACTTCCATGATGATGTGAAATTTATTCCCTTATAAAAATTTGAATTGTATTTTCACAAATCTCTGTGTGTTCAGTGTTTGTATGTTTTTCTATTTCCTAAAATATGATGCATAAAATTTTAAAACTATGATTATTTTTAATTTTTTTTATTTTAAAGAGAATAGTAAAAAAAAGAAAAATAGCAAAATACCGTCATCACAGACAAAAACAAAACAAAGCAAAAACATTAAAAATGATGTAATTTCAAAACAAAATGATAGGAATTAACAGTGGTTGTTATATTACATATTGTTATCTTCATCGAAGTTGCAGATCTGCATCAAAGATCAGCAGATCTAAGAAAGCAAGGCTGATCAGACCATTAAAGGGAATAAAAAATAATTGTAAAAAAAGAGACAATACAGAGTTTCACCATCTTGTCTGGTGTCTGTA
The DNA here is from genome assembly GCA_004027595.1 of Dinomys branickii. NCBI lineage: Eukaryota > Metazoa > Chordata > Mammalia > Rodentia > Dinomyidae > Dinomys > Dinomys branickii. Next base: position 115,317 of record PVLD010004655.1, read on the forward strand.
TTGTCTCTAATTTTTAAAATTATTTTTAATTGTTATATTTTGTTTTATAACATTTTAAGCTATATTGGAAGCACAAACAGGCTCAAGATTATTAAAATACTTGTTGAATAGATGTTTTTTCAAATTTAAAAGTGTCATGAAGGTAACTGGTCGACATGTTTTGGAAATTGTTTCAATAATATAGATCTGTAAGGCGTACGAAAGAGGAATGAAGCTCATGTTAATTAGAACAGGAAGCTGTGCTTTTGGAAGTATAAATATCTAGGTCAAGTAATTCAAATGCTAGGTAGAACAGTGAAAACTTTTAAAAAGAAGTTAATGGGGCAAAATGCAACTTGAAAAGCTAAATTAAAGCAGTGTACAATACCCTTCTCCTCAAACTAGAAGTACGATTTTGGTCCTGCAACAACTAAAGTTCATCCAGTGCCACCATTCTTTAAAAAATAAGTGCAGGAAGGAAATAAAAATTTACCCAAGAATAAATAAATACAAAGAAATTCTACACCTTAATTTGCCACTATTTAAACATCTTTGTGTATGTTGCAGCAATGCGTGCAGACAGATTTAAAGTAGGTAATTTTGTACTCTGAGAGCAATCAGTGAGGGAAAAATACAGAAGTGTTCATTCCATAATCACATTAGAATGGGGGAGATGGAACGATGGTTTCGATCAGAAGTCACTTGAATTGCCATTTTCTTTAAAATTCCATGCTACACCACCAATTGCAAATGCATCATCTTCCTCCAATTAGAGAGATATTAGAAAATATTTTCTCTATTTCATATATTTTTTGGTTAGATTTCACATATGAAAGCTGGTTCTTAATAAGGAAAATGAAACTTCTGATGTTAATTATGTTAGAATTCCAAATAGCTGGTTCTGTGTAACCTGTTTTATGGGAATCACCATAAAATTGACTTAATTTAGTATCACCTCCTCATTTGTTTTATTTTTGATACAATTGATAGATCCTATGTTATCTTTCTGTCCTTTAAAAGAGCAACGGAAGCTCTAAATATTATATACATAGCTCATGCCCACATTCAGAGGCTCTCCATTCTTATTCTACTCCTCACTTGGTGGTTACCAAAAGCCCTCTCTAGACGCCAAGTTTCCACCTCTAACTCAGTCTTGGCACCTGGCAGTTTCCTGGAAATCTTCTACGGATACATAGGCTCGTGTTGAAATTTACATCTAAAGATAAACACAGTATAATTTCCAATATAATTTCTAATAGTTATCTGTGTGCACAGCAACCGAGGGACTCTTCCTAGAAAGCACAGGGCCTTATTTTATAGGACATAAACAAAAATGTAGTTTGTTTACAGCTTTATAAGGCCTTTACTTGATTCATCTTATTGGACAGTTCCTGGTTATATAATTGTAGTTATGTGGTGACTTCAGGTTGATTAGTCTTAAATTTCATTTCTCCCTAATATTGGTGTTAACAAGAACTGGCTCATGCTTATTTTTGTTTATGTTTGTAATTCGGGCAAGTTCAAGGTGACATAGGAAACCCAACTGCTTTGTTTGTTTGGGCATTTTTCAACTTTGGTCTCCATTTTGATTTACTACAGTACATCAAAATTTTTTAAATTGTGCAAAATCTTCAGTGTTTTCACATAAAAAATAGTCAACATGTAAGTTTTCCTTCTGTGTGAGCTCTGAGGAAGAAACCAAAATCAGGGCCAAAAAGGGCTGGGAATAGAAGTTGCTAACAGTAATAATAAGATCAATTAGTACTTTAAAAAGTTAATACTATATGTTGGTTCCTTATTTGCAAGTTTTGTGCCTCATGCATATAAACAGATGAATATTCTGAGATTAGCTTCATAATTAGAGTTATTTTCCTGGAAGCTACAGAGCTAATTTCCATACATAAGAAAGAACTACAACAGTCTTAGGTAATATTTAACTTTCATGATAGTAAAAGAAGAATCTCTTTCAAATTATAGCTCTGTACATAAATTTTTTTTTTTTTTTTTTTGGTGGAACCAGGGATTCAACTCAGGACCTTGTGCTTGCCAGGGAAGCACTTATTCCACTGAGCTATATCCCCAGCCCTCTGTACATAAATTAATACACAGCATATCTAGCTTTATTTTCCTTTCAATTGTCACCATCAACAAATATATTTGAAAGCACAATTTTCTGGTAGGAGAACAGTAATTTTTTACTTAAACTGAAAAATATTTCAGGAAACTATTAACAAGAAAAATGAAAAATGAACTGAGTAAACAGAAGAAATCAAACTTAAAGTTTGAGGCAAGGTAATTTATGTGCTTGTGTACCTCTAGTTTTGTATGTGTGTTATAATAAATTAATATTTATATAATGAATAAATTCTATTATCAGGGAGAAATTATACTTTATTTGATAAGGTAGTACATCCATTAACCTGAAAAGACTTTTTTCTTTAAAGAAAAAGATAACTAAATGCTAAGGTACATTAAAAAACAAACAAAACGCATAACATGTAACAGAACCAAAACTTGATTGTAAAACAAAATGACTCCAAATTATTATTCCAAATTATTATTTTTGGTAACATATTCTTAAATCCAGACCATATTAAACCTGCTTTAAGAAAAACATGGTCTAAAGGTAAAATTGAAGATGTGATGCTAAATCTCTAGCTAACACCTCAGAAAAATTTAAAATGGTGCCTCCTAAACCATAAAGACAGAAAAAAGCCTGCAGAGATAATGAAAGTGTTTTACATATGTTTTCACTAATTCACATGGCCTCTAAAAATCCCATACTGGAATAATTTAAGTAACACGGGAAACTCAGAGATGTTTGAAAAAGTTGCATTGGTGGGAAAACAGTTATTGGAACTAAACAGCGAAGAGATAATTCTAAAATTTAAAAAAACCCTTCACATTCACAAATAATTATAGGCATGAAAAGAGGATGAGAAAATTGATCACATGCAAACAGGAAACACATGTTATATTGGAGACTGACTAAATCAAGGGTAGAACCCAAATCTCAGAATTGAGCTGTGCTTCCTGGAGAACATTTCCAGAGTAGTGCTGGATACTCATTCAGAAAATACCAACGTGTCCTCATCTGGATTTCAGAACTGATACTTGTCGTTGATGGCTTTTGCCTTTCTTCTTCCAAAGGGGGAATCCAGAGTGGTTACTTCATATTAACCCTACATGTAATTCTGACTTTCCTGTCCCTGTGGCCAAACTTTATGGCATAACACATGCTAAGGGAAGAAAGCTTCACTTGGATCCCAGTTTCCAGTGAGTTCAGTCCAGTAGCACCTGGCTCCAAGGCAGAAGCATTGTAACTGCAAGAAGAAAAGCTGTTCATCTAATTGCAGCTAGGAAAGAAAAAGAATGGGGGATCCAGGATAATAATACCCCCTCTGGTCACATCTCCAGTGACCATATCCAAGTGTGCTTCACATCCTAACAGCACATTTAGCTGCTGAATTCATCAACAGAGGCCTGCGCTGGTGACCATGGCATCTGTGTCATCCAGTTAACTTCCAAATTCATGAAACACTGGGGGTCATTTTAGATCTAATCCATACCATTTTGGTCCTGGACCTCAAAAGTTTTATATCTATTTCATCATGCCAAATATATTTACTCCATCACTAAGAGTATTAACGGTCCACAGTCTTATGATTTCAGAACTGCTGACAAGTCCAAGTCAACAGTTTCCTGTGAAATCCAGAGAGAATTCTTCATTGTGACCCCCTGTAAAAATAAAAACATTTTCTGGATGTGGTGGTGCATACCTATAATTCCAGCACTGAAGAGGCTGAGGCAGGAGGATCTTTGCAAATTCAAGGCCAGCCTAGACTATAAAGTGCGCATAAGAGCAGCTTGAACTGCATACTAAGACCCTGCCTCAAAAAGACCAAATAAATAAATAAATAAAAACATTAAATTGAAACAGGGCAAACAGTCTATTCTAGAATGGGAAACAGGAGGATAGGAATTGGACCAAATCAAGACTAAAGTTCAGCAGGACAAACATTAAATCCTGTATCTACATGTCTGAAACCCAGAGGCAAGTGGTAGTGAGATATGAACTGAAACATTTGTACACTCCAGTCCCTGTGGTATCGCCAATTGTAGCTTAAAGGTGGACTGCATGGGCTTGTGGTTTACTGCCTGTGCCTGTTCTCAGCAGAGTATCCACATTCCCTCCTCTAATTTCCCAGGTTTCCACTGTATTTGGCTTCTCTCTCAAAGCTTCACGCACTGCCCTCTCCTGGGCACATTGCCTGGTCTTTCAGGTCTCACTTTGATATCTGGGTTAAAGCCTCCCTGACATGAAAACCAGGGAACTCTGCGTGCTTGAAAAACCAACACCACATCAGTGATGCCAAAGTCTGCAGCCGGTTCAGATAATAGCTGAACCTCTGGGTAACATAACTTTGGTGGCCTCTCAATGACTGCGTGACTGAACACTGTGAAGAAATGCTGGGGAATCAATTTCCTAGCGACTTTTCTGGAGCAGAAGCCCGAGGGCTTGCTTCTAAAATGAAAGATTTATATTTATGTACCTTGAAGCTTATGCTATGTAGGGTCTCACTGATTCCTGAGATGCTTCGAATTGCCTTTATTAACATCTTGATGGTTAATTACGTTAGGAATCATGTTTTCCATGGCCACAAATTTTCAAGCATTTTCTATTTAGACAAGGTAGAAGTTTATTATATTAAAGTTGATTTTTTTCTCTGATTCTCACTGCTAATCTGGCTATAAGAAGCTAGCAGTGCCCATGCCAAGTTTGAATATAAGAAGCTAGCAGTACCCACGCTGCTGTGAAATTTCCTTTACAAGATCAATTACATCATCCCACAACCTTCAAACTCACTCTTCGGAAAGGTCTAAGAACATTGGCAAAAGGGGGACATGCTGTTGCCAGAATGTTGTACACATGGCCTGAACGTATCATACACTCCAACTGCCAGTGGTGCACTTGATCCTTACTTACTCCTCTGAGCACATTCTTTACTGTCTGCATTTCTATTAGCATGCTGATCCTTTGAGCTATGACCAGCAACACCTACCAAGTTCTGTTTACAGCAATCTAGGGTTCCCTTAGCTGATATATGCAAAAATTTCTAAGGTCCTCTCACAAGCTGATTCCAAAGGCTCTGAACCACATGATCAGGTACACTCACAGGAATAACCTCACATCTGTGATACCAAAATCTGTCTTAATCATTTCCCATCACTGGAACAAAGTAAATGAGAAGAGACTGATTTGACACAAATGTCTAGTTGGTTCAGTCCAAATTCAGCTGGCTCTAAATAGAAATGCATGAAGGAAGAACATGCTGGAGGAACAAATCTGTGGAGGAGCCAGAGATAAGAATATCCCCTTCCAGATGAAACTCACACTACCCTGTCTCAAACCAGGCCCACGAATTCTATCTTGCCCCACAATCCAGTCAGCTTCCAAACATGATATTTTGGGGTAATGTTTGAGCAAGAAAGCAGAACACCACTACTGCACACTATGTGAAACAGGTGTGAACACTTTGGCTTTATGTCAAGTGAAGAGAAATGGCATTCCAGAAGCAGTTCCCAAACTATTGCCCTCAAGAACTTACATGTGACCCTGGTTCTGTAATTAGGTGGGAAGTTCCTGATTCTTAAATCTGAATCTCATGGTATAACAGAGAAGATTCCTAGCATCTTGGAGAGGACTGAGTGATTTAAGAATGGAAGAGGGCTGGAGGCCTACTGCCGTGGTGGAATGCCTACCTAGCATGCATAGCTCCCTGGGTGCTCACAAGTATTTACCACTGTCAATATTTCAGGTATGTCTAAAGTCCAAAATATCATAATCACAGTCTCTGAGACTCATTGCATAAAATAAAGAATAGTTTTAAAGGATTCACACATTTTATAATCAATTTATGCAATGTGAATGTGGTGGCATTACATATGAATCTGATCCAAACATAAGATGCTAAAATGCACCTCAGTATGTGGCAAATACTGCAGTTCTTCTGGATATGTTAATTCATCTTTCAGACATATTGGGACATTTCAGGCAGCAAAAGCTTATGTAAATAGGAAATAACCAGGCAACCCCTGTAAAATGCAGAAATAGGAAGCTGTTCTTATTTTGAATTGTAACAGTTTAATAAACTTTTCCTTTGCATACATTATTTTCCATTTTTATATGTTGATAAATTAAAGCACAAGAAGGGAAAAGAATATCCTGAAGCCATCACATAACTACAATTATATAACTAGGAACTGTCCAATAAGATGAATCAAGTAAAGGCCTTATAAAGCTGTAAACAAACTACACTTATGTTTATGTCCTATAAAATAAGGCCCTGTGCTTTCTAGGAAGAGTCCCTCGGTTGCTGTGCACACAGATAACTATTAGAAATTATATTGGAAATTATACTGTGTTTATCTTTAGATGTAAATTTGAACACGAGTCTATGTATCCATAGAAGATTTCCAGGAAACTGCCAGGTGCCAAGACTGAGTTAGAGGTGGAAACTTGGCGTCTAGAGAGGGCTTTTGGCAACCACCAAGTGAGGAGTAGAATAAGAATGGAGAGCCTCTGAATGTGGGCATGAGCTATGTATATAATATTTAGAGCTTCCGTTACTCTTTTAAAGGACAGAAAGATAACATAGGATCTATCAATTGTATCAAAAATAAAACAAATGAGGAGGTGATACTAAATTAAGTCAATTTTATGGTGATTCCCATAAAACAGGTTACACAGAACCAGCTATTTGGAATTCTAACATAATTAACATCAGAAGTTTCATTTTCCTTATTAAGAACCAGCTTTTATATGTGAAATCTAACCAAAAAATATATGGAAATAGAGAAAATATTTTCTAATATCTCTCTAATAGGAGGAAGATGCTCCGCAGTGGGCCTCGCGGCTGCTCCGCAGTGAACCCCGGAGCTGCGCCGCTGAGGGCCCCGCTCAGGGCACCTCATGGACTGGACCCGCCCCCACCCATAGCACGACGACAGGGTGGAGCCGGGCGGTCCGCTGTGAGCATATGTGCTTTCCCACCTCCAACCATGGCAGTTTGTATACACCCATGTATGTTATAGTATAGTCTGAGGCAGCTATATCTCTTCCCAAGGTGAGAGTCCAAGGATATAGATAAACCCAGGAGTACAGTTATTATCACAG
>PVLD010004656.1:0-122479 GCA_004027595.1 Dinomys branickii
GGAAAGGAAAGGAAAGGAAAGGAAAGGAAAGGAAAGGAAAGGAAAGGAAAGGAAAGGAAAGGAAAGGAAAGGAAAGGAAAGGAAAGGAAAGGAAGGGAAAGGAAAGAAGTGAAGAAGGAACAGAGAACAAGACTAAGACTACATCCTTCTAGTTCACATCCTCAGTGAACCACCTCTTCTGACTGAGAGAGGAAAGCACCTCTTGGGGTGAAATTGGACAACTATGAGTTCACCATGCAGTGAAACTCCCTGAGAAGGTTTCTGGTTCTGTACAGCAACAGCTATAATGTAATGTCGGCAGAGCATAACAACCCGAGAAAGTCCTGCCAGTTTCCCACTGCCCCAATTATGGTTTTGCTTCTGTAATCACTGCCCTTGGTTTACCTGTAGAAACAGTGTGAAAGTAGAAGCACAGCCTTGCTCAGGGCTCTCAGGAGAACACGAGGCCCTTGTGGAGAGGCTGGCAAATAAAGACACATTTTTCTTCTACTCTATGTCTGACTGGCTTTTTTCAGAATCTTATTTATCTCCTGCTTCAGATGAGGTACCAAACTTAACAGTGCATCCAGCTATGACTTTACCAATGGATTCAGCCAATGGTAAATATAAGGTCCACACAATCCAGTCGCCTTCTGAGAATCCCGCCTCAATACATGCGAGAATTTTGTGGGGCATTTTAGACCGAAACCGTAACAGGAAGAAGTTTTCCCATAAAGGTTCGTTTATATGCAATGGACAGAATTTAGCCCATGGTTCATAGATTTTCCATTCCTCATCTTTGTAAAGTAGTGAGTTACTTAAGTAGGAAGTATTAAGGAATCAGCTATTTCAGTGCATAATCTATTCTGAAAGAGCTGTTAGTCTAGCTGGACATGGGGGTGCATGCCTGTAATCTCAGCACTCTAGAGACTGAGATAGAAGAGTCACTGTGAATTTGAGGCCAGCTTAGGCTATGTAAGAGAAGTCAATGCCAGTCCGGACTATATAGTGAGACCTTCTCTCAAAAATAAACAAAAAAATGCTGTTATTTTAGCTGAGTTTGTACAAAATAGGCTTCACCTGGGAAAGCAGTTTTTTCAGAGGAATACTCTAGATGATGAAATGTTTACTAATTTTAATTTTAAACAACAATAAAACCCTTCTAACATACAGACACTGGATAGGAGGGAAAATAATCAGATAACCTGGAAAGAGAATTAGATTCGATCAGTAGTAAGGGATCTACACACTGCATTCCAAATGGATAGATCTGATTCAAACCGACGCCATAAATTAGTATCTGCTTTCAATTTTCAGGGCCACTAGTGAAGGGCTGCAGCTGCAACAATTATATGTATAAACTAAACTTTTCTGTAGGGAAGGAATATTGATAACTTGCTTCTAGAGACACAAAACAATACCACACTTTAGACTTGGGTGTTCACGGATGATTCTTGTGAGTCTTGATACATTTGACACAATACACAAAATTAAAAATTCTGTTCTAAACTACTGGTGTAGTGAGATTATGGTTACTTGGACCAATAAAAAATCTCATACAAGCAAATTACTTAGAGTGCAAATAGTATATAACATATGATTTTGTCAATTATGACTACTCTGTACTTAATAGCTATTTGCTAAAAGAGGGATAATGTAAAAGTGTAATGTGACCATAATACTTTTACGGGGTAAAATACAGAATAAGATATGATAGTATTTTACAACCTTTCAAGACAATGCATTCAGCATTATTATGTATTAAAATGACTAATAGTTGGCTTTCTGACATGTGCAAGAGTGACTAAAGGTGCTGCCGTACTTTCCTTCCAAGTAAAGGAACAGAATAGCTGTTTTCCTTGGATGTTTTAGGAGTGATTCCAGAGTTCAGTAGAACATGGCACAGATTTTGCAGAGTATGGGATTATATGAATCCCAATGAGAAGGGAGTTAAGCACACGACATCTAGTAATCACTCTCTGGAGTTCCACCCTGAACAAAGAGAGACTTTGCTGCACAGAGCAAGGGTAAACAAAGGCCACTCCCATCTCCACTATGCCCAAATGCCCACATCTGTTCCTGGAAATCTCCGCAGGCCTCATAATGTCTGAGCCTGGCTTGGGGACAACTGAGTTACCAGGCGAGTAAGAAACAGGGCACACCATGCCCTCATTACCCACCCTTATGCCACACAGCACTGTCCTGAAACCTGGTTTACTCGGTGTCCTGAGAGGGAGCCAGAAAACTGCCACCCAGAACTTGGCCAATCTGGCCCTGTAAACAGAGTGGCTCTGCCCACTCTGGTGGAGACGCAAAACAGCTGAAAAGTTCACCTTGAATATGTTAGCCCTCAAAGTCCCACACAAAGGCAGCCTCAGAAGCTTCAGAAATTAACAGGTTTCTTACACAAGCCCATCGGTGATTCCTGGCCCCTTTGCAGCCCACAGACACTGAAAAGCACACTGCCCTCCTACCAGGGCCAATACACCAGCAACCATTCTCTGAAGAAAGACCCCGCTCTTGAGCAGTTCTCCGAAGTAGGCACTACAACTCTGCATAACCATCTGTGCTTGCCTGTGTGCATTCAATAGAGCACCCTACTCAAGACCCAGATAACTGCAGAGCACTCTACCCTGACAGCAGGTTTCCCCTTACCAAGAGCTTCTGGTGAACCTGCCTATCTAAAACAACAGCTTCTCAACTGGCAAAACAACCCCACAACTCCTTCAGTGTAGACGACTGAAATACAGACAGACATCACTGACACTGAGTGGAGTTGAAGAAACCTCGAAGAAACTGCACTGCGGTACCCATGTGTAGCTGTTGACTGTCACCTGGGCTTGGTCTGTTTGTTGGGCTCAATGAATTAGAAATCACAAATCAGCAAAGGGCAGCTCTTTTAGCAGCCCTGAGGTCACGGCTCATACTATTGATACCAGTTAACACTGGATGCCCATGGTAGACCAACTGCTGGTCTCTGCCACTGAGAGACACTGCTGTTCAGGGCCAGGTTGTGCCAGAAGCTTCCATTAGACACTGATGGGAACTAATGTCAATCACTGTTCTTCACTGACCTTTGGTTTCTGGAGCTCCTCCTTGCTAATGGTTTCTAGTCCTTATTGCTCCTTTCTGAAAAATGGCTGCTTTGTCCACACTACTCAAGGTAAGAATCTTGAAAAGTTTTAATGGAGATTCTGAGCCCACACTATCCAAGGAGTAAATCATGAGAAAGTTTATTTGAAGCAAGGCTTTATTTTAACAGGACCAATGTGGCAGCACAGCAGGTTAGTACAGCAAAGAGATCCCAGGATACTAATCGGGATACTAACACGGAAATGAAGAATTTGCTGCCTATACTGCAGCTGTATAATTGGCTGGTCCATGTGCAGGTCTATGATTGGTCCAGGTGGTTGCAGGTCTTCAGCACAGCTCACCTGTTATAGTTTGACTTTCAGTTCTTACACTTCTGTGAAAATTGGTGGAGATGAATCTGAGGAACATTCAGAAGTGCTAGCTGTGTTCATCACCCCCATTGGGGTTTAGGGAACTTGAGGAATAATGGGCCAGATCCTTCCCTCCCTAATCTTGGCCATTTAGGGTGGCTGGTCTCCCTTCTTCAAAGAGGTTGCAGCAGCACCTGGAATGGCTTGAGCAGTGGAGAGGTGCCCAGGCTTACAGGTGACCTGTGTGTCTGCTATCCAAGCACAATGGAAGAGAGTGGTCACTAAATAGCTAGGGAGAATATGGAGGTGCATTATTACAGGCTAAGCTGGGGTGGGAGTGAGTGCCAGAAAAGAAAAGTCAGGGAGAGGGGCTAAGAGTGACCCCTCATGCATGCACCCCTCTTGCTAGTGCAGGCACCTTTTGTCTGTCACAGAAGCAAATACAAGGTACTCTACCCACCTGATACCTCAGGATATATGGCAAGAGAATATTTTACTAAGAAAGAATTCTGACAAAACTGGCAGAAGAAAAAGTTTTCCAGATGCATATATATATCAATAGAAATATGAATTAAAAAGGTAACTTGACCTGTCCAAAAGAATATGATAACTCAATCTACAAGCTTCAAAGAAAAATATAAAGACATATTGTTTCAAAGACAATAAAAAATCAAGAAAATTCAGTAAGATAGATAATTTCACAAAACTAGGGGGAAAATCATGTGTGCATGAGAAATTAGCCAAGAAAAAGATGATAAAAGTAACCAAATAGGCATCTTGGGGCTAAAGAATTTAATAAATAAAGCAAAAAATACAATTAAGAGCCTGAGGAGTAGAATATTCAATGCAGCAGAAATAACTTAAGGGTTTGAAGAAAGGTATTTTAAATAAAACTATCAATCCCAGAGAAGCAGAAGAAGCAGGAGAAGGAAAGAACAAGAAGAAATAAAGGTAGAAAGAGAAGAATAAGGACAAGGAAGAGCAGGAGGAAGAAGAAGAGGAAGAGGAGGAGGATAAAAGCAAGAGAAAAAGAAGACTAAAAACACATAGTGAAAAGTACAAAGAACCCACACAAGAGTTAAGCAAATATTTCTATTATGGGTATTTTAAAAAAGAGTCATTAAAATGAACTGTTAAATTTTTTCAATTGTAATTGTTAAACATTTTCCAAATCTTCAGAAATATAAGAATATCCTGCTACAGGAAGTTCAAAAGGCTCCTAAAATATAAAACAAAAGGATCCTCTCTGCAATATATTATAGTCAAACTGTTAAAGATATAAGACAAAGAAAAAATACCAAGTATAGCAATAGAGAGCACCAAGTTACATGTTAGGAAATATCCATTAGATTAGTAACTGTTTGGCATGTAACTTTATAGGACAGGAGAGAATGAGATCGTATATTCCAAATCCTACAAGAAAAACATTATCAAATAATTACACACCAAATAAAGCTATTCTTCAGAAAGAATGGAGTCTTTCTAAGACAAACAAAAACTGAAGAAATTCATCACCACATTGACCATATAAAAGATGCTTAAAAGAAATACTACACTGAAAGTGAAAAAATGTAACTACCATTGTAAAACACACAAATATACAAAACCCACTAGTAGAGCTAAAACCAACAAATCAATTTTCCTTATTAAAACAGGAAACTACCAAACCACAATGATTAACAAGAGAGGAAAAGGGAACAAAGAACGCACATAGTAATTGAAAGAAAGTAACAAAGGTACAGAAAAGTATCTTTATTTTTAATAGTAAACTTGAACATAAACAAATCATACGTCCAAATCAGTAGAAATGAAATGGCTAAGTGGATTTTTGAAAAGGCCTCAACTATAAGAAACTCACTTCAGTAAAGACAAACTGACTAAAAATGAGAGCATGGAAAAAGCTCTCCTGTGTAAGGTAGAACCAAAAGTGAACAGAAGTAGATATATTTTGTCAGATAAAGTTATGTTGTAAGTAAAAAATGGTAAAGAAAAAAAAAAAAACATAAAACACCACAATACAGTATAATGAGTAAGGGACCCCAATCAGCAAGGGAAAATAGCAATTGTAAGTGGATTTGCATTAGTGCTAGTGCTCCAATGGTATAAAATAAAAGTTATTAAATCTAGAAGAAACAATAGTCTAGTACTTATTGAGTTAATATTATCCCTTAGTTATTGCAGACTGGTCAGGTTCACAGTCTCCCAAATGAGTGGACAGCAAAAATAAATAAGAGAGACAAATGGAATGATTTCAGGGCTCCAGAAGCATCAAAATCCTCTCACAGAATTTGAGATTCTCTTGGGGCTGAAACCAATATCTTCTTTGGACAGCCTGTATTTATTTAGGTATCAGAACAAGGGAGGGGAATATTCAAGAAGGGTGAGAATTGCTCAAGGACTTCCCCAAGTAAGGCATTATGTTAATTTAGGAGAGTTATGTTAACCTCTGGAAGGTCTTCACCCAGAAGTGAGATGTCTGAGACTATAGTCTTTACCAGGTTTAGGTTGGAGCAAGGTGTCCTTAGCTGTGACCTTGTTTTATCCATTGAGGTGTCCAGCTTCACCCACCATTACAGGCCTCAGGAAGGACTAGTGACTCACGGAGGTTCACTTACTATCAGTCATTGCCCATCTCCAAACAAGAGGCCTAGACCTTGGACAGATGCAACAGTAAACATGGAAAGCCAATTGGTTAAGTCCTGCTCAGGGCTGTTGCATAGTGGTCTCTATCAATACTTTAACAGGTGTGTACTTTAAATCCTCTACAATCATTAATAGGAGGGATTATTCATACAAAAATCAATAAAGATACTTTGGATTTTAAATATAATAAGGGACAAAAGGACCTAAGGGACATTTACAGAACATTTCATTAATATTTACAGAATAGACCATGAGCAAAAGAACAATTTCCAGGATAGATGACTATTAGGTCAAAGCAAATCTTAACAAGTTAAAAGAAAAAAGTAATTGTAATAATAGCACATATTTTCTCTCACCATAAGGGAATAGAACTAGAAATTGATCAGAAATAAAATTTTAGAAATTGTATACATATCTAGAAATTAAAAATCTTCCCTCGAATGACCAATGAGTCAATAAGAGACACAAAAGAGGAAACACAAAATTTCTTATAACAAATAAAAATGAGAACAAAACACAACAGATTCTATGAGACACAGAAAAAGTGAAAATAAAAATTATTTTTACTATAATGAGTGACTACATCAAAAAGTAGAATTATTCAAATGAACAATCTAACATTACTATTCAATAAACAAGAAAACATGAAGAAACTGAACTGAAAATCACCAGGAAAGATATAACACACTAGTCCAGAAATAAAGATAATAAAAGCTAAAGAATTATTAAAAATCAATACAGAATTATATTTTAAATGAATAAAAATTGATAAGCCTTTAATTTTACAAGTCAAGAAAAAAACAACAGAGTACCAATTAAATAAAATCATGGATTAAAAAGAAGACATCTCAAATGATGTCACAGAAATACAAAAGATCATTGAGCACCATTAATCCAACAAGTTGGGAAAATTAGAAGAAATGAATGAATGTCTAGACACATGTAATGTATAAAACTTGATCGATGAGAGCAGAGAAAAACTGCAAGGATCAATAGCAGGTACGAAGATGTAACCCAGTAATTAAAAAAGAAAAAAAAAAAAAACCTTCAGAACACAAGTCAAATCCCAGAAGGCAACACTGACGAATCTACCAACACTTAAAAGGAGAAACGAAGTCACTTCTTCTCAATGTATTGCAAAAATCAAAAACAAAATAAATCCTTTCAATTCATCACAAAAGTTCAGCATTATACTGTTCCTAAAACCAGACAAAGTGTCACTGAGGGAAGGGAACTGAGACTGATAAACCTGGCGAATACCCGTGCAAATCTTCCCAGCAAAATAGTACTAAACTGAACCTGACAGTGTAAATAAATCTCAACATAAGCAAATAAGCAAAGCTAATACCTCACGTAAAGAGGGTGAATGCTAACAACTATAGGATCATCTCAGTAAAGGTGGAAAACTATGAGAAAATTTGATAAAATTCAATATTACTTGCAACACAAATGGCAATATATATAGGAAAATATTGACTGGGTTACAAGTGAAACCATCTCTTCTAAAATTATGAACAAAAGAAAGATGTCCACTTTCACTAATCAATCAATATATTATTAGACAATTTAGCCTAAGTAATAAAAGAAGAAAAGGAAGTAAAGTTCATTGATACATGAAAAGAGAGATGAAACTTAGATCTGTTTTCAGATTATAGGTTGTTATATAAGACATATCTAAACACACCACAAAATCTTTTTCTTTCTTTTACTTTTTGAGAGTGCCTTGCTGTGTAATGCAGGGTGATCTTGACTTCACAGGGATCCTCTTGCCTCAGCCTTCTGAGTGCTGGTATTATAGGCCTCAACCACCATGCCTGGACACAAAATATTTTAAAATTGATAACAAAATTCAACAAAATTGCATGATAATTGACATATAAAAATTACCAATGAAAAAATGGTGAGAAATAAACAATGAAAATTATCTCATTCACAATAGCTAAAATAAAATTAAAATACCTAGAAGTAAATTTAAGAAAAGAAGTAAAGTGAATTATACAACATTAATGAAGGAAAAAAAGTACATGAAATTGGAAAGCCATCTTGCACTTACTGATGCAGAGAATTAAATAATTTTGTTTACATTGTCCATAATTCCCAGTAATTTAGGGAATGTAATACAATACAAGGTAGTGTAATAATTGCATTTTTCACAAAATGGAACAAACAGTTCTGAAATTTTTCAGTTAAAACAGAGAGCTGTGAATCCTAAAAGAAACTCAGCAGAAGAGAGCACAGCTGGAGTCACTGCAGTGCCTGATTCCAAAGGGCATGGCGAGGCTACCGTGACAGCAGATTGGCTTAAAAACAGAGACACAGGCCAGGGGAGCTGCACAGACAACATAGAGGAGTCAGAAGCAAATCTACATATTTACAACCAACTAAATTTTGAGAAAAGTGTCAGGGACATACACAGAGAATGGACAGTGTCTTTAGCAGATATTGTTCTTTAACAGGCTAGCAATATGCAGAAGAAAGAAGTTAGAAGTTGTTTCTCACCATGTATAAAAATCAACTGAAAATAGATCCAATGATTAAACATTGGATCCAAAACTATGAAAGTACTAAATGAACATTTAAAGGAAAAGCTTCAATATATTATTAGTGTGGGCAATGATGGGGTATGACTCCCAAATGAAAGACAAGAAAAGCAGAAGTTGACAGATAGATTGTATTCAACTAAAAACTCAACAAAGAAGCCACTACACAGTGGAGAGAAAACTTAATGAAAAAGATAAAAAATTTGCATTTTTATCTCAGAAGAAGTTAATATTCCAAGTGCATAAAGAACCGAAGGAAAAATGGGTACCTAAGATAAATACACACTTCTCAAATGAAGAAATACAAATGGCAAATAAATATATGAAAAAAAATGTTCAACAGCATTGGTCATTCTAGAAGTGTAAATTAAAACAATACTGAGATTCCATCTCACCCCAACAAGAATGGCTATCTTCAAAAAAATTAACTAATAACAAATGCTGGCAGGGCTGTGAGGAAAAAGGAACCCTTCTCCTACGTTGTTAGGAGTGTGGACTGCTGCAACCACTGTGGAAATCAGTGTGGCTATTCCTCAAAAAGCTTGGATTAGCAGTCCCATTTGACCCAGCTATTTCCCTTGTGGGTATTTTCCCAGAAAAATTGAAAAGCACAGTGATGTATGTGCAACGGTGTTTAGAGAAGCACGGTTTGTCATAGCTATATCTTAGAAATAACCCAAATGTCCATCTACTGAAGAATGATAAAAAAGATGTGGTATTTTTATATAAAGGAGTACTTCTCACCTATACAGAAAAATAAACTTGAGGCTTTTATAGGTAAATAGATGCAATTAGAGACAACACTCACAAGTGAAATAAATCAGACTCACATATGTAAACATACTATTGTCTCCCTAGTGTAAGAACCTGAAAGAGTAAATAAAATCCAAAAGGTATAATAGATATTCTGAAAGTGAAAGAAACTTCTAAAAGGGAAAGAAGAACTGGGATGGGGGCAAAGAGAAAAGAAGGAAAGGAAAAAATACATATGCAAGATAGCTATGATAATTCTACTACTGATTTCTATTGGTTCATTGAAAGGAACAGTTAGGCCTTCATTGTTGGATTAAATTTGCATGGCCATATCTCCTAATCTGAACAACTACTTTGAATATAACAATATGCAATATAATAACCATTGTTAATTTCCTATCATGTTGTTCCCAAATTCTGTATCATTTTTACTGTTTTCTATTCTCTTTAAAATGAAGTAAAAAATAAAGTAAAAAGAGAACTAAATAGCAAAAAATGTGCAAATAATTCAATTAAGAATTTAGGAAATTATAGTAGCTGTTATTAAAGGAAGACATATGCAAACAAACAAGTGTATGTATAAATGTTTGATATAACTTATAATCAGGGGAAAAATCTGTAATGAAATATCATATCACCCCAATAGAGTGATTATTATTTAAAAGAAGAAAAACACAGGCAAATATCATTGAGAAGACAGAGAAAAGGAAACCCCCACACGCTGCTGGTGGGACTACAGCTGAGTGTAAATATTAGGGGACACAGTGCTGCGGTCCCTTAGGGCACTAGAAAGAGGTGTACTGTATGAACCATCAGCTATGCTACTGGGCTGTAGCCAGAGGAAACACAGCCAGCATGTCAAGAGACATCCACATGCCCTTGCTTGTTGCAGAATTGATCACATAATCAAGACCCAGAAGCCATCTATGTGTTCATTAACAGATGACTGAGTAAAGAATTCAGTCATAAAATGAAGTAAATTCTGTCATTTGCAGCAAAATGGATGGAACTGCAGGATATTATGTTAAGTGAAATAAGTCAAGAAGCACAGAAAGACATATTACATGTATTTTCATCCATATGTGAGAGTTAAAAGTTGATCGTGCAAAATTAGAGGACAAAACAGTGGCTATTGTTTCTGTGAAAGGTGTCCAGGAGAAGGAAGAGAGTATGGTTCAAAGCATGGAAGTGCAGGAAAGACAGGAGAAATAACTTCTATTGCTTCATTACTGAGTAGGATAAATATATTGGTTAGGTCAAAATAACTTGGACTGGAGACTCTGAATATCCCCAACACAAAGATATGAGAGATACAAGGTGGTAAATATGCTGCTTACCCTGATATGCTTACTGTACATTGTATGCAGACTATGAAACCTTGCACTGTACATGATGACCTGCCATCCTCCATGATCCTGTCACTAAACACTGTACATGCGCACCGCAACCTCACATTGTAGCCCATTATTATGTATAATTTCTGTGTCAATTATTTTTTAAAGAAATACTCTGACATGGCTACTATTTGATGACTACTATGATTTATACAGTGGACCGTTAATGACTAAAGGAGACCGTAGGCAGACAATATTACTCCCTTCATCGATTTTAAATAGAAAAAAATTATCCTTAAGCTATTAATCAGCTACAGAAGATGCCATGAAGGAAGTGTAGAGAATGGAAGTTAAGAATAGTGCTTATGATTAACTGACCTTAATCTTAAAAATAAAATACAATAGTCATCACATATGTGAGAAAAGATAATTACCAGCAAATAACATAGAACTAGCAAAGCTCATAGACAGAATCCTGAAGAAAACTGGGTAGTGTGTTTAACAAACAAAGAGATGATCACTGTGCCTGTGGAATAGAAGGGGTCAAAGAAGATGACATCGAGAGCCTAATTAGAGATCATATAAATAACAGGGAGTCTCATAGGTCATGTCAGGAACAGTTTAGCATCTTTTGTGCTACTGTGAAAAAATGAATTGTAGGTATAGGAACAAGAGGTAATCATAAGAAAAATTGAATAACAGTTTGTAATGTCTGGATAACAGATGGCCAGACTTGAGAAACACATGTAGAAGCAGAATAAATAGAACATGATATTGCATTGAATGTAGAGTTTAGAGAGAAAAATCAAGATTGGCTGTCAGTTTTTGGACAGAGGGATCCTATTGGATGGGATAGGGGTGATGTAAAAGAACCATCAAGTACATAAGAGATTCAATTTAGAGACACAAAGGTGGTTTAGAGATCAGAGAATAGGCATGCAGCTGGAGATCTGACAGTCGTCAGTAACTGTGCTTCATGTATTAATGCTAATTAATTGGCAAAGTAAAATAAGAAAAAATGAATGTTATTTAAAAGATGAGTCAGCATGAAACATTTTTACAAATGTCCAGTAATCTAAGTATATAATACAAGAAGGAGAAGAGTGACCCCAAGGTGTTGCTCAAACCATTGCCACAACTTTGAGGAGATTGAGAGCAAAGAACCGTGTGCTAGATAGTTTATCTGTGGGTTCAGACACAGTTGATTTTAGTGGACCAATGTGGCCCAATCCAGAGTGTGGTAATCAGAGGGGGAACTGAGTCTCCTTTGTTAGAAATGGGCATTGGAATGTCCATATTTTAATCAGGTATCTATTTCTTTTTCAGTTTTTATTTATTTTATTTTAAAGACAATAATAAAAACAAAAATGGTAAAGAACTTCAAAACAAGATGGTAGGAAATTAACAATGTTTATTATATTGCATATGGTTGGTACAAACACTGTGGAAATCAGTATGGAGATTGTTCGAAAAACTGGGATTAGAGGTCCCATTCAACCCAGCTATTCCTCTTCTAGGTATATCCCCAAAAGAATTAAAAACATCATACTACAACAAATATATGTTCACCAATGTTTATAGTAAAACAGTTTGTAATAGCCAAATCTTGGAAACAACCCAAATGCCCCTTAACCAATGTTTACTTTTATTTGTCCTGGAAATGTCATTAAATGAAAATACTATACTCAAACATATATCAACTCCAAATGATAAATTATGGAATACATCTAAAAAATAGGATGGCATATCATGAATGAAAGTAGATAGACATGTGTAACTATGACAGCATACCAGATAATGTTGAAACCATCCGCTCTGGTTAATGACATCTTGACCTCACAGTAGCCACTGAGCAAGGGAATAGTGATGACCTATGACCAACCAATAATATTACAAGTTTAGCTGCTTAGGTAATATCGATACAGTGGAGAAGCAGGTAGCATAGCAAGTGTACATGGAGAGAACGAGGACCTTTTCAGGAAGAGATGAATGAGGGGGCCTTGGTCGCCCACCACAATGACTGATGGTAATTTATTGTGCGTCTCTCAGGGAGACACATAGGCCTTATCATTTTGTCTTTATCTGGAGGCCTGGTCTCCAACAGATGTGCTTCTAGTTACTGTCGTAATGTTTTTATCCTCTGCACTGACTCCCCTGAGGGCCTGCTCCTGGCTGGCTGGCTATAATAATTTTACCAAGCTTAGCTGTCTTTAATACAAACATGTCTGAATTGTTTTCCTTTTGTATTAGTTGTTAATGCAAATGAACATGTCAGTGAATATGCATATTAGCGTAACATTTTGAGCACTGCAATTACAGGTTAGATACAGAACAGTGCAAAATAAAATCAATGAAAGCTCATGTGAGAAACTTTTGCTATTTGTAATTTAAAGTAAGAATATTTTATATTTCACTAGTTGGAGTTTGTATTCTACTTACCTTTTACATCAGAAAAAAATTATATCACTCCTGTAGAAAAAAATTATGTCAAACATGCATGCACATCTACATACATATATTTTGTCAGAAAGGTGATAGAAGACTATTAAAAACATAAAAATTAAAGTATAAATATGTCAACAGCATAATTATTGTGTGTCAGGAGAAAACACAGTTTTGTATAGAAAAAAAGAAAATGGATGCTCAATCTTGGAGATCTTATATCTAATCCTGGGATTTCTGAAAACTAGAAATGAGTTATTGGAAGGGAGTAATTATTAAAAACAGTGGAAGACATTTCAGAACTAAACATACCTAATCTGAATCCATTAAAATTTCAGAACATGGAGAAAGATGGAGAAATGTGGTTTATACAAGCTTCCGTAAGGAAGAAAAAATTAATTAAATGCTCAAAATCTGAGGAAATTAAAATCAAAATCATATTAAATTTCAAAAAGGAATGTACAAGATAAGAATTGTTACAATCACCCTTTAAATGTTCAAAGTATTTATATTTCTATATGAGGGAAATTCCATACCCAATTTCAGTGAAATACTGAGATTCCCCATATCATTTCATAAACTCCCTACATACATCACTTTCCTTGAAATTCCAAGAGACTATACTTCACAAACATAGCCTAGCTGGGAAAGAAGAAGGCAATAAAGTAAATGGAAAAAAGAGAGCAAAAGGAATTTATCGGTTATTGGAAAACCAAAACTTCAGAAACATATTTGTGGAACAGAATCATTGTACTGTTGAGGAATGACAGTAGGTAATTTTAGGACGTAGGTTGCAGAGTGCATGTCAACATAAAAAGAAATAAACCAATGTGTCAGAATACTACACTTTCAACTATGTGACTTTGGACAACCCATAGTTATCAACTCCACAGCTGACAACTATGTGACTTTTGGAGGATTCGGTTAAACCTACTTAGAATATTTAAGAGTACAAATTAAAAAGAATTCAGTTAGATGAATACTATAAAATGCAAACAAATATAAGAAAGGAAATGTAATCCAAATGCACTTTGAAGACAAAACTCAACATACAGTAATAAGAACAACTAACCAAAGCACAGTGTGTCTAGATCTACATATAAGCATACAAGATAGACAAATAGCATATATTTTTCCCCTGCCATTTTACCATTTTAATTTTAGCCTTACTTTTATGTTTTTGTAATTACATTATTTATCAAGTCCTTCTTCCCTGTCGAGTGCAGGAGAGAGGTACGTGCTAGCATGCATGAGCAAATGTCTGCACATGAACCTGTGCAAAACATGTTTTATGTCTATTTACATTTTGAGACCAAAAAATGTTTTCAACCCCTATTCCAAAGCTGATGAAATTGGCATATGACTGTTCTTAATTACCAGTTCTCCAAAACTGTTGCAAACAACCTTTTGTAAGAGACAAACTTTTAATTTCAATGAGACCAGGGATGTACTTATTCTTGTTGAGCACTATTTTTAAAATCTACTCTTTAGAGTTTATTCCTAGTAATTATTCTGCCTTTTACTTACTGAAATGCATATGTGCTTGAAAATAAACACTCGGCCTTGTTGACCATTATGGTTTAATGTTACAGTGGTTCATACCTGCTCAAATTTAGGCTAATTCAAAACCTAGAGATTTGTCAGATGCATATAGGTCCTTTTAACTACTTCACAAAAGAAATTTTAAATGTGTAGTGTACTGTATCATGTTGGAGTACTTTAAAATATATTATCTCAATTTGCTAACTTTATGTGCATTCATTATATAATTCCATTATTCCTAGGCTTAAAGCTACATAAAATAATCAAACAGCCTTCCCTCTACATGCAGAAAGTAAGAACAATAATGGAAGCCAAAACACTTGTCACTTTGTTCCAGTTTGTTGTTTCCCTTCAAATGCAAATTCCTGAAAGTGTTTCTGAAGCATAAAGCAAATAAATACAGGTTCCAGAAGGAAATCTCCTTTGTTTTTAAAGTCACACTGAGGAATCCTTGGTGTATCTTTCACTTAGTACTACATGGTGAGTTATTTGTTTCTAAATTATCTAATAAAAAAGAATCATTTTCCCATTTGTAATTAGTCCAACTCTTAATTAGTTGAGCTGCCTTGGTGCTTATTCCATTATAGTTTTGAATGCTAATGATGCTGTACTTGAAAATATAATCTCTTCCCATTGCTCCTGCCTTCAGTTTTCCCTTTGCTAAAAGTAGCTCCTCCCCTCCTCTGCCTTTCCCATGGGCTTTTACTCTCTCTGTCAAACATTCTGACTTTTTTCAATATTTAAAAACACTTCCTATTTATATGCCATTTTCTTTTCTGTTGACCCATCCTTTTCGTCATTTTTAAAAATTTCATTTTAAGAAATGGTATATGTTTGCAGTACATAATGATTACAGGCATGTGGAGAAGATGATAGATGTACATAACGCATCTTGAGTCTTTCATCGTCTTGCTTTTTGTGATCCTTGCGTTAATGTAATGCCTTATACGGTATCTTCCACAAGACCTTACTGAATGTTGATCTTTAATATACAAAGTCTTACCTCCTTTTTCTTCATATATTACAGAAACTATGTTAAAAGAATTAAAATTCCTCTTAAAACATATGGTTCAGGATAGTGATCATCTACAAATCTGGAATTCCTCCAAGCATGGAAGTGGCTTTCTGTCTATTCAGACTAAAAATACCCCTCCGTGGGGGGTCTGCTTCCTCCCTAGTCTCTGTGAACCTGGAGCTGTCTCAACACTGAGAATTTGGCTATTGAGATTTAAATGCATTCTGTGATGTTGATCCAGTTATTTGTAGGACAGTTGTGTTGATATTAGTTAGGGTCATGGCCAGAAACATGATACATTCTACCGCAAAGTGTAATTTGAGTGATTTTCTTTTAAAGAGGCTAGTGGAATGGTAGTGTCTGAGAAACACGTCAGATCATAGCGTGGAACTATTGAGCTGGAAACAGCAAGTAAAACCGAGTGCTCCTCAGCCTGAGCAGAGAGGGGAAAGTGCAGAGCCACTCGGAGGAAGCGCTGAAGGACACCTTCGACCTCGCGCTCATTTTTTTCTGGTCTCCACTCAGCGTCCCACAAACACAAGCTGAAGTCAGAGAGCCAGAGAGGAAAACAAGGCTTGCACCCGGAGCCCCGATAGTGAACACCGTGGAGGACAGGGCAATGTGCCAGCGGGCCTGGTGTATCATTACTTGGCTTTTATTCCCTCCTTTGATAAGAATTTTGCTAAATCATATTTTAAAGTGTATGTAACATTTAAATATGTCTTATGAAAATAAGTTTGGCTAACTTAATGTAGTCGGTTTATACGAAACAAAATAAAATTTTTCTACAATTCGTAAAAATTCATACAAATAGATGAACTTTATAAATGTGGAAATCATCAAGGAGAAAAATAACAGTAATAACACCAATGAGATCCAGCAACGTATTGTTCTATCCTAATATAAAATCACTAAGACCAATTGTATAATAATCACAATTTAAATTTCAGCAATTACTTAGAAAACATTTTAAAACTTCAAAGTTCTTTAAAATCTATACACATGCATTTTTTGCTCTAGTGCATCTTAATAACTTTTACAAAGTGCAATCATATAGTTCACCACAAAGTAAATTCAATACGCAAAAAAAAGCAAAAAGCATATAAGATTTAAATTGCTTGGCAGCACTGGACCTTACAATCCTCTTGCCTCAGCTTCACTCAGTGCTGAGACTATGTGTCTGCCACCGTGTGTACCCAGTTTCATTGATAAAAGCATCCTGATTATGTATGAGCATGTCCATATTTAAATATATATATGCTGAATGATTACTTAATTTTAAAATTATATGATGTAGAAATTCAGCCTTGAAATTAAATGTATATACATGTATGTATGCAAACACACACGCACACAGCCAGTAATAAATGAAGTAAGTTATAGTAAAGAATTGATAACAGACCTGGATAAATGTGTGTTCATAATTGTTGATATCTTTCCTGCAAGTTTGAGTTTTTGGAAAGATGAGCATGTAACATACCTCATTTTTAAAAATATTTTATTTCATTTCAGTTAAGCAAAGAGGTATTTCAGCTAAATACTCTCTGTCTATTTGCAAATTTACTGTTATTAATATACCCGTAAGCAAACTAAGTTTAAAAGACATTATATGTATGAATATATAAACTATAGACAATAATTCTAATGAAGTAAGGCTGTAAAGTGAAAAAGTGGTGATGTGCACATGGTAATATCCTGAATAACAAGTACATAAAATTTATTGATTAAAATTTATTTTAACCATAAAATAAAAACTTGCCACTTAGATTATAATGGCAAATGAACAGAGTACAATATGTATAGCATTAAATGTATTTATTGGAAAACAGAAACACCAATCTTTTACCTAAAAATATTTATCCAAGAAAATAAAATTATTAAATGTTGAGAAAAAGTATCTGAATTATGAAGACCGAAACTCAGAAATGGAAGACAAACAATGCATTCAAACAATAAGCATAAAAACATCATCTCTGAAATCTGCATTAAAATGGAAAACATTTTGCAAAATAGGCAAAAGAAGAATTGAAAAATATCACATGTATAAAAACCCAATCTATACGTACGTGTTGTAGACATTATCTACTCCTAGGAAGGAATTATGTGGAAAGAACATAGACATATTAGCACAAATTTCTTATTAAAATCTTAGCAACAATATTCCACAACATGATTTCTTCAAGCAGAGGGTAGGTAAGAATTTATGGATGGTTCGATACTGCAGAATTAGTCATCATGATTTGTTATTGTCACAAATTGATGAAGGCAACTGTATGACTATATTAATGCTTTGATTCGCCAGAACGAGATTGCTTGTGTCATGCACTTTCTCGGTGGTTTACAGAGGGTTTTCAGAGAATTTGCTTAGGAACCCTATGAGTGAGATGCTATTTTTATTTCCTTCACTCTGAGCATCAAGGAATTGTATCAAGGGAAAACAAATTCAGTGTTCACTTTTATAGCAAATAAATATTGGAGCTAGAATTCAAGTGTACTCTGACTCCTAAAACCAAGGTCAACAACTAGTATGCTTTTCTGCCTCTCAGAATATTTGTTTTCAAGCAAGAAAAATAAAGGAAAGCACCACAGATGTTTCAACAGAGTATGAATTGAAGGCATTGTTAAGTACACTTTTAGGGTGAATTTCCTTGTGTCTGATTACGTTAAAGAAGTTACAAGTAAAGTTAGCAAGAAGCAGCAAGCATGAATGTACAGTGTTACTTTTTGTCTTTCTTTTTCTTTAAATCTGGAATTGAACTCAGGACCTCGCACTTGCCAGGCAGGTGCAGTGCCGCTGAGCTCTATCCCCAAGTCTACAGTACTAGTGTTATTCTACACTGTTGAAGAAGTGTTGTACTAGTCACTAAACATTATTAAGAACTGGTATAACTTTTTAAAAATGCACTATGGGAGCACATCAGCCTCAACCTGAGGCTGCAGGGGGCTTCTTCCAAGTCAGGACTTGCTAAGGGCTACACCTACTGAGGGAGAGTCTATAATCACTTTCACGTTCTTAGATTCCCCGTTCAGAAAACCACAGCTTCTTTTCCACTACAGTAATTATTCTGGTAGGAGACAGACTCCATGTTCTGATGGGCTGTGTCACAGTTCAAGAAGCCTCTGTGAGCCCATAGATTCTCTTCTGCTCGTTTCAGGAGAAAACAATCTGCCTCAAGACCCGGTACTCTACAGTAACACTCAATGTACATTCAAATTTCAATTCTCTCACGTTCTAGTGTTTTTGAAACTTAAATTTTGTGCTTTAATCTCACTTGATTAAAGAAGAGTGTTATTAGTACTGACTTAGCCCTCTTATTTTATTGGATAACATAGTATACACAGGATGGTAGAACTATATCTGTCATGCCATAAGCTTTTGATAACTTCTACTTGATTTTATTACCTTCTTCTTCCCTGAACTTTTACAGTACTTGTTTTGGACAGTCATCTAATTTTCTAACTAAAAGTTGGAAATGATTGAGTCTGTAATGAACAGCTACAAAACTATCCACAATAGAATTCTATATTCTATTAATTTTTAGTTTTAAGTGATTTTAAAATATAAACCAAAATATCTATCTTCTCTAAAATATAAAATATTTACAAACAGAAAAGACAAAATTTCAGCGTTTTCTGTCATGGCAAATGCTTCATAAAGTACATAAAGACAAACTTTGACCTTCCGAACCGAAAACGCAGAGGGTGCCCAGGTCACTCTGCATGGAGAAGTTCATAATCTCAGCTAACATTGAGCGGCTCGTGCGGGATTGTCCTAGGCCTGGAGCCTCACAGCCTCACAGCCTCACAGCCTCACGGAAGTGGGAGAAACGTGTCCCGGAGAAACTACTCTAAAATAATCAAAGGACAAGCACGGAGACCTCCACATTTATCTAGGTCTAGAACTCATACTCTAGACCAGTAGTTCCAGTTTAAATCTCTATTACAGCAAAGAGATTTTGCACTAAAAAATGGATAAGGAAACCTCTAGGCCCGATTATTATGATAAAGGAGCTATCCCTTGCTGGTGTTTGACAATAGTCTGTCACTTCTACATAACTTAAAAATGTATAATTATTCATGAATCTAGCAATGAAATGGGCAAAGAAACTAGTAAATAAATTGCAGGTTTTATGTGAAAAAACTTGAATAAATTAAAGAACAAACACTAAATAATGCAACAAATGAAAACACATTCATGATATTGTATGAAAAGCCTAAATTTTTAAAAATTTGGATAGTTTCAAAATTAATAATCTTACTGGATTTTCAATTATAACCAAGATGGGTAGGGAAAAAGTTTTAAAAATTACTTGAATTAGTTAAATAAAACTAGTATTATCACTTTCTCATTTCAATGGAGAATTAAAACTTATCACTGTGGAAGATTGTATTTCTAAAGAGAAGAAAAAGCAAAACAATAATAAAGATAAAAGCAAACAATGCAAAGACAATAAAAATGACACAGAATTTCAAAACAAGATGATAGGAAATTAACAATGGATGTTATATTACATATTGTTATCTCAATGAAGTTGCTCAGATTACTAGATGCAAGAGTGCAGTTTTGATCAAACAGTTAAAAAGAATAAAACATAATAAAAAAGAGAAATGATACAAAATTCCACCAATCAAGATAGTAGGAATTCAACAGTAGTTGTTGTATTGCACATTCTTGTCTTCAAATTAGTTGCTCAGATTACTGGACATCGGTATGCAAAACTGTTCAAAAATTTTCAGCATTAACTATTAAGGACAGCTGAGAGATTGTTAAATGGTTAAAACCATTAAAAATTCATTGGACTATCCATAAATTTAGTAAACATTGTCTATAATTATATTTTCAAGTCCAAAAATTTTTAAAGTTGGATGTCTGGAAAAGAAAAGAAAATTGTACCTTTTACAAATTTGTATAGAAAATAATTGAAATGGTTTGAGCTATTGCACAGATAGGATTTAGGAATAGATGTCAATTTCTGAGTAACAATAAATTTGTAGGCACATTGGAAATTGAGGCCATGGTTACCAAAGTGACTAAAACAAGACAGCATATAAAGAAAGTGTAACTAATGCCTGCATGAAGGTTTTTTCCTATACCAGTCAGATAAAAATAAGTACAAGTTTTTCCCCACTATAAGAGTGTACAAAGTGCACACACTTCTGTATTTTCCTTTACAGTTAATTGCTGATAGTCAAAAGTATGTTTTAGAATTAGTAGCCTGGGTTTCATAGGCTTTGGTGAAACCCTGTCTCTCAGAATATTCTTATAGGACGTGGACTTTCCCAGTGCAGTGCTTGGCCATCGTGTTGGATTCTGCTTAGATAGAAGCCAGGGAACTGTTTCTCTTTTATGTCCCCACCTCTCCCCCTTCTGAAAACATGTTTGGAACCTCTTCCTTTTCCTAATGGCAGCTCTGGAGTTTCAGTCAGTTGGTTGCATCTTTTCCTTTGGAAAAGCTAGAGACAATATCCAGCAGATTATAAAATCAGAGAGTACGTATATTATAGAAAAAGTACAGTGGAGAGATCTTAATGATACTATTATTATGAAACTTCTAACAGCACATAGAGTTTTCTTACTAATAGTGATTATGCCTTTTGAAGGTGATATACACATTCATTAAAAGTTTTCTTCCATTCTCGTACCTTATTAAGGGTGCCTCCATATTGTCTTGCTTCAATTCTGTCTGCAACAACAGTTAGCCCTCCTCTCAACAATGAACAGGAGGGGTAAATTCAGCGACTGTGCTACACCTGTAATCCCAGTGCCTGAGTGTTAGAGGAGAGAAGATAGCTTGAGATCATAAATTCAAGACCAGGCTATGCAACATAATGAGACACCACTTAAATAAATAAAGAATTAAAAGCCTAATATAACAGCATGTGAAGCATTGATATGTCATAAATGGAAAAAATCTAGCATGTCTTACCAAAACATGCCAGAAACATTGGGTTTCTACTAATAACTCTAACCCAGTATTGATCTACAAGTACTAATCTATTTCTACACTAAACATTTAAATGAATATTTTATTTGTATTTATTTTCTTTTTGTGATGACAGACTTGTCGCTGGAAATACTTTTCTCTCTGCCATACTAGTCAAAACTGAACATTTGGATACTAAGGAAAGAACATATATTAGTTTTAATGGTGCTTTTAAACTCAATAATTTGATAACACCCTTTTATGACTATCTATATTGAACGTTTTCAGAATTCTCAAGTTGTCATGCTAGAAAAACAATGGTTTGCTGTAAGGTTAAGCTAAGCAATATTTTTGAAACTGTCACAAGCTATAAACTCTGATCCTGTGTGTGTGTGTGTGTGTGTACTTCTGCGTTTGTGTTGGAAACTGCTGCACACCTCTCCCACCTCGGTGACTGAAGCTTTCCTCTCTTCCAGCTCCCTTTTATATACTGCACAGTATTTCTGTCCTTTTTCCCTTGTGTGTGCTGCCAGTCAATAGCTTTGTTTTATTTCCTCTTTATGCTCACATTGTTGCTCAACTGCTCTTAACAGTCTAATCAGTTGCACTAAAAATAATGGGTTGCACCTGATGAGTGATTCCTGCTTTTAAAACAATTTTGCCAAACAATCCTTACAAGCATGTGATGTGCTGAAACTACTGGAAACTGTACTTATAGATTTACAAGATGCCCTAGTCAAGTGTTGTCTTTATTTCTATTATGAATTAGGTGAAATTTCAGGAAATTATTTTTTTTTTAAAAAAGCGATCAATTTCACTGGACCTCTCAGGTATAGATAAGGGTCACATTCATCACATTCATCCTGCGGAATTCGTGCTTGCACCGGAGGCATCTTCGTTCTTCTTTTTTCCCATTCCCCTCCCCTCTCTCTGAGACTTCTTCCACTCCTTATTTCCAAAAACTTTGTTTCCATTATTTTCTTTTCCCTTTTTTACTTGTCTTTTCCTTCCTTTTCCCATTTGAAAATTTTCTTCCTATTTCACAATATCTAGCATCCATTTTGGCTGTTATTTACGCTTTGCTCTTTCACACCAGAGAAAAAAGTGGTATTTACACATGGGTGTATGGTTTATTTTACTTAAGAGTATGGATTCTCAAGGTGCATCCATTTACCTAGCTGTACCTCAAGTTTATCCTTTATAGCTGAGTAGTACTTCACTGAGTAAAAAAAATCTTTATTCATTCATAGGCTGATTGGCTTTTGGGAAATTTCCAGAAGTTAAGATTTACAAACTGTGCTTCTGTAAACATGACTGTGCGTATATCACTTTGCTATGATGTTTTTAATCCTTTTGATAAGATACCAAGAAGGGGAATAACAGGGTTAAAAGGAACCTTTAGTCCTAGTTTTTGAAGACTCCCCAGACTGATTTCTGCAGTGGTTACCCCAGTCTACGTGGCCATCAGCAGTGGAGGAGGCTCTTTTGTCCTCACAGCCACACCAGTTTTTATTATTGGTTGATTTTTGGAATGAGATTATATCTTATCATTGTTTTAATTCATATCTCTTATATGAGCAGTGATGTTGAGCATTTTTATGTATTTATTTGCCATTTCTACTTCTTCATCTAAGAAGTATCTGTTCATTTCAGATGCCCATTTTTGGAATTGGTCTTTGCAATTTGGAGTTACAATTTTCTGAGTTCTTTGTATATTCTAGATATTAGTTATTTGTCTAAGGAACACCTGGGAAACTTGCCTCTTCACTCCATTGCTGATCTCTTTTGCAGCGCAAAAAGTTTTTAATAAGATGAGATGCCAGTTGTTTATTCTTTGTAGTATTTCTTGTGTGATTGGGGTTTTGTTTCTAGAGTCTTTGCCTACAATTATGTTTTCAAGAGTTCTACCTATTCTCCCTTCCAGCAGATTTAGTGTTTCAGCTTTAATATTTAGATCTTTGATTGTTTTGATTTTAGCTTAAGTGCATGCTTCAAGACATGGTTCTAGTGTTAGTCTTTGCTATCTGCGAAGTCAGTCTTTCCAGCAAAATTTATTAAAGAGACTGTCTTTCTCCCATTGAATCTGTTTAGCTCCTTTTTCAAACATGAGGTGGCTAAGTGTGTTTGGAGTTGTTTCATGATCTTTTCTTCAGTTGAATTTTAGGTCAGGGATTGTGATTCCCCTGTCTTATCTTTCTTGCCCAGAATTGCTATTCTAAGTCTCTTGTGGTTCCAAATGAATTTCAAG
Source organism: Dinomys branickii (assembly GCA_004027595.1). Classification (NCBI taxonomy): domain Eukaryota; kingdom Metazoa; phylum Chordata; class Mammalia; order Rodentia; family Dinomyidae; genus Dinomys; species Dinomys branickii. The sequence continues at coordinate 23,864 of PVLD010004656.1, forward strand.
ATTGGTTTCTCTATTTCTGTGTGGTACTCTATTAGTATTCTCATCAGAATTGCATTAAATCTCTATAGGAATTTGGAGAGTATGGCCATTTTCATGATACTGATTTTTCCTATCCAAAAGTCAAGTATAGCTTTCCATGTTCTGGTATACTATTTGATTTCCTTCTTCAGAGTGCTGTAATTTTCAATATGTAGATCTCTTACCTCCTTTGTTAGATTGATTCCTAAGTATTTCATTTTCTCAATGCTATTGTGAAGGGTGTGGTTTCCCTAATTTCTCTCTCAGTGAGTTTGTTATTTGATTACAAGAATGCTACTGATTTTTGACTTGGATCCAGCTATGTGACGGAATTTGATTATTAAATGTAGAAGTCTTTTGGTGCAGCTTTTGGGGTCTCCTATGTAGAGTACCATGTAATCTGAAAAGAATGAAAATGTAACTTCTTCCTTTCCCATCTTTATTCTTTTATGTCTTTCTCTTATCTAGTTGCTCTGGCTAATGTATTCAGAACCGAATATGAGTGGTGATCGTGGATATCCTTGTCTTGTTACTGATTTTATATTGAAAGCTTTCAGTTTGTAACATTCAGTATAATGTTGACTGTGGGTTTTTCCTATATGGCTCTTTTTAGATTGAGATAAAGACCATCTATTTCAGTTTTCTGTAGGGTTTTTATCATTTATCTCTGTTGAACTTTATCAAAAGCTTTTTCTGCATTTATTGAGATGATCGTGTGAGTTTTGTCCTTAGCTCCATTGACAATATGTATTACATTGATTAATTTGCATATGCCGAAGTAGTCTTGCATTCCTGGTATGATTACTACTTTGCCACAGTGTATAATCTTTTGATGATTTGCTGCATTCTGTTTTCCAGTATCTTATTGAAAATTTTGCATCTATGTTCATTAGGGAAATAGGTTTGTAATTCTCCTTTTTTTTTGGTTGGATCCTTCTCTTATTTTGGTATCTATGTAAGGCTTGCTTCCCAGAATGAAGTTGGGAGTATTGCTTCCCTTTCAATTTTATTGAAGAGTGTGAGGAGCAGTAGCATTAGATTTCTCTACATTTCTTAGAGAATATAGCAGTAAATCCATCAGGTCCTGGGCTTTTCTTTGTTGGTAGGTTTTTAATTACATCTTTGATTTCATTGTCAGTTATTGTGCTATTTAGAAATTTTATATCTTCTTGTTTCGACTTTGACAGTTCATGTATATCTAGGAATCTGTTCATTTCTTCAGTAGTTCCCATTTTATTCCAGTATAGTTTCTCAAAGTAGGTATTGATGACCTTCTAGAGATCTCTGGGCTCTGTTCTGATTTCACCCTTTTCTTTCCTACTTGCGTGGATTGTCATCTCTTTCTTTTTCTGCAATGTTGGGTAGGAATTTGTCTATTTTATTTAATCTTTGAAAGAACTGACTCTTTAAATTATTAATTCTTTGTGTTCTTTTCTTAGTCTGGGTTTCATTAGTTTTCGTTCTAATCTTTATAATTTCCTCCTTTGTATGAGATTTCACCTTCATTTGTTCTTCGTAAGTTTTCTGTTTTCTTGATGTTATAAATTTCCTTCAGAGCACTGCTTCCACTGCCTTCCACAAGTTTGGGTATGTGGTATTGTTATTATCTTCTAATGGTAGAAGTGTCTAATTTCTTCCTTAATTTCAGTTGTGACCTACTCGGTCTTCATGAGGGTGCTATTTAGTTTCCATGTGTCTATGCACCTTCTGTTCTTTCCACTGAAGTGGATTTCCAGCTTCATTGAACTATGGTCTGATAGTATGCATGTGAAAATTTAGATTCATTTGCATTTGCATAAACATGTTCTAGGAGCTATTATGTGGTCTATTTTGGGAACATCTCAGGTGCAGCTAAGGAGAATGTGTATTATGATGTTGTGACATGAAACACTCAGTAAACAACTACAAGGCCATTTGTTCACAGATTTAGTTGAATTCAGCTATGTCTTTGGTGATTTAATAGACATTAACTAGACTTGTTCTATTTGTGACAGTGAGGTATTGAGGTCCTCCATTACAATTGTGTTAATGCTTGTTTGATTTTTCATGTCTGATAATATCTGTTTTGTATAATTGGATACACTGGTGTTCAGTGCACATATATTTATGATTGATATCTCTTCCTCTTGAAGTTTTCCCTTACTAAGTATGTAGGGATCTTATTTGTCTCTTGATCATCTTGGGTTGAAGTTGTTCACATTGTCTGCAAATAGAAAAGCTACTACTGCTTTTTTTCTGAGCTCTTGTCACATGAAGCACTGTTTTCTATACTTTCACTTTTAGTCTATAAATTTCTTTTAGTCAAATATGTTTTATCCACTAGCATATTATTGTATCTTGTTTCTTGAACCACTATGACATTCTGATTTTTTTGAATGGTGAATTTAGACTATTTACTTTGGTGTTTATAACTGATAGGTATTGAATATCCTTGTCATTTTATTTTCCCTTTATTGGTTCCTTGTTTCTTCCTTCTTTTTAATTTCCTGTCTTGTCTGGTTGATCTTTTCTACTCGTGTTCTTAGAATTTTGGTCTTCCTTACCTCTTTTTAGAACATGCTTCAGAATATTTTCAAATGCTGCTTTGGTGATTATGAATTTCTTCAGTTGTTCTTCATCATGTAAGTGTCTTATTTCCCCATTGATTTTGAAAGGTAGTTTCTCAGAGTACATCAACTTGATTTGATGGTTGTTTTAAAATTTGAAGTACTTTATACCTAGCTTTCCCTGACTAGGGGGTTGTGTTGAGAAGGCTGCTGTGATTCTGTTGGGTTTTCCTTTCTAGGTGATTTCTTTCTTTTCTCTGGGAGCTTTTAATATTCTATTCTTGTGAGGAATTTCTGCAATCTTGACTATTTTAAGCCTTGACATACATTTTGTCATGGCTGAATGATGGAGCTCTACATCCCTCAACAATTCTTAGTCAAATTCACTTTCCACCCTTGGGAACTTTCCTGCCATTACTCCTCTTAAGATTTTTAATGGCATTTTTACTCTCTTTTGCTTTTTCAGTGATTTCAATATATCTCATACTGATCCTCTTTGCATCATCTTGAAGGTGTTGAATTGATTTTTCTTGGTCTCTTGATTTTTTTTATGAAATTGTTCTTTACATGATCACTAATCACAGTACTCTCTTTTAAAACTGATATTTTGTCCTCACCTTGGGTCAATCGACTGTGTTTACTTTGAATGAAATTTTTAATGTGGATATATGTCTGAATCTGTTTGATGGATGGCATTTCTTTCCTACATTGGGCATTTACAGTTCCCATCATTTTCCTAAACTCCATTTTTATTTGTCTACTCTAGATTCACTGAGCAAGTCCTTCATTTTGAATATCTCTTTTACTTGAGGGATTATTTCTGGTCTGGTTTTCTCTATAGCCTGAGTCATCTGTTTGTTTTTGGCTGCTGGTATCTTTTCAGAAAACTCAGGCAGATGGCTTCTGTTTCCTCTAACTTATTGTTCATTAGACTTGCCCTGGTTGGGCTGGAGGTCTTGGGTTGTGTTTTACTTCTGTGAATTTTCATTTTTAAATTTTATTCTCTGTCTTCATGCTTATAAATTGCTTACAGTAGTTAGCTTTTTCACTACCATCCAGGTTTTCCTAGGAAACATCTATTCCTCAGAGATGTCGTCTAAGTTTTGCTGACTCTTTGCCTTTGTGTCTGTCCCCAGATCCTACCTTCCCAATTTATTAGGGATGAAAAGTTGCTAATTTATTTGGCCCAGTACCCAGTCCTTTGGTACTGGACTGTGGTAATGACTGTGAACGCAGACAATCAAAGTGTTATCATACAAGTGAGAATAACTGATTACAGCAGGTATCATATGCTGGTGAAAGTAGCACAATTGTCAATAGCAATAGCATTAAGCATGGCCCAGAATCTGACAAACTATGGTAGCTATTCATTTGGTACCTTTCTTCAAAGAAGCAAAATCCATGGTTAAATACAAAAATCCAAGATAAGCTATAACTTGTGCATAGTGAGTGTACCCTTAGTAGAGTAATTTTACCCTGTGGGGGATTTAAGAGCTGTAAGTGAAAAAATAGAGAAATAAATGAAGAGAAATGTAGTAGAAGTACAGCTGAAGAAAAAAAGGAAGATTACCCAATCTTTGGGAACCTGGACAAGACAGGAGAAAAAGAATGCTGGAAAAAACAAAAAAATATCAAAGCAAAACAGAAAGTCTAGAAACCATGACCACTCACATGAAAAATATGAAAAAAATTAAAAATAGCTGAGGAAAGAGTAGCAGAAGGATTAAAAAAACAAACAATAAAGTAAAAACACAAGCTACCAGAAAAATGAAAACAAAGACAAACAAACACAGTGAAATTCCTCTGACGTCCACAGTTTTGTCCTAGTCAGTGCCCGTACTTATGCTGAGTAACCTGTCAAGTGTACAGCAGGGTTAATTCTGGGGCTGATCTTGGACTCTGGGTGTGGGGCTGGGGCAAGAGTCCTCAGCTAGCAACTGTTCAGATGTCCTTTAGTGGTCCACGCATGTCCCCTTACCCCGTGTGTCTCTGCATCTTTCATCTCCTGCCTGTGGCAGCCTCAGACAGAAATAGCATGATGCAGCTCCCATTCTTGCTTTACTTGTTTTCTCCTGGCCTTTCCAGCCTCCTATGTTCCACTCCGCTGGTGTCTCTCTCTCCTCGCACAGTGCTGGGAGCAGAGGAGGAGGAGTGCTGCTGTTCCACTCACTCTCTTCCCTGCCATCACGTCTGTCCCTCAGTCTGTTGTCACTAGAGGTTTCAGTTCACTGCTATGACACATGGCCCAAAAAATGAAAGAAAGAAAACTTGACAGACCTAGGCATGGTGGTACACACCTGTAATCCCCGCACTTAAGAGGCTGAGGCAGGAAGATCGCCTTGAGTTCAAGGCCTGCACTGTATAGTGAGACCCTGTCTCATAAATCACCATCACCAACAAAACCTGGTGGGTCTTGGGGAAGGAGCAGGTTCCTGCCACTCATCCCTGTGTGTACTGATGAAGTTTGCTACGATGCTGCAACATCCTCTGTTGGGAGGAAGACAAAAGACGGGAAGGGTTCTATACCCCAGATCTATCCTGTATGGCTTGAGTTTGCCATGATGTTGCTGTCCATTGGCTCTTCAGGAACTTCTCAGGATGGCGTTTGCTGTACCATGTGCAGGCAGTGGTCCTGCAGGCAGCCCTATGGGCTGTTTCAACATTTTATAAAGTCTTATTCCTATGTTTTGTTTGATCAGCATGTCTCTTATTTCAGATTGATTTTTGCATCTTGATGCATGTCCCTACCTTTCTTCCAGTTACCTGTGCTTGCAGTTGATTTTCCCCAAGTAACTCCAACATGGCTTCTCCTCTATTTGGACATGTTGAATCTCTGAAGAAAGTAATTCTAAGTTTTGTCATTATTAAAACAGTATGTTCACTGCTATGAAAGCTATTTGCATGAAGAGCTGAAAGCCTCTCATTAGGGATAGATATTAAGGAAAAATATCATTCCACAATCATCTTTAAAACAAAGACAGTCCCCGGGGGAAAATTTTCATTTTAATGTATTTTTTACTTGAGCTTTTTCTCCAATCTGATCGAATCCCCAGGGCCCGTGAGAAAGCAAGTAAAGAGTGGTGGTTAGCAGGAATTTTGCGGCTAAATGTGAAATATCATTACAATAAAATCCGTTAATGACATTGAAGCCCAGAAGACCCAACTACGAACAAAAACAAGAGTGTAACTCCAAAGCAGAGAGAGGCCTTCTTATTCTTTTCCTAGAGCAATGTGCCTTGGAGCTGTCAGATATTAGTGCATGTATTGCCAGGGCACACGGCGCTCATACCCAACAGGGTCATCACAAGTGACACCTGCTAATCTGCATCAGGTATAACTTAATGAGGGTGCGGGCAACGACGGTAACATTGTGGGGGAGAGGGACAAAAAGAAGGAAAGGAAGAAACTGTTTTCCACTCTACATTCTATAAAAGTCAAATAAGTCCAAGTAATGCTTAACAAACATGGGAAGGGGCCCTCTCTCCACTCCATACCCCAAATTTTATGTAGTGAAGAAAGAAATTATCACGACTTGGCATCTTCCAGCAATGTTTTCTAAAATATGTCAAACTTTTAATACATTTAATTAGGCTTCTCATCGCTAGGCAATCACAGCAACTTCTAAACAGTAACAAGCTATGATGATCTACTTGGGACAAACACTTCTGGATGAGTTAGAGGAAGATTCTTTTCACTTGCGCTGGCTTTTGCTGCTCATCCTCTCTCTTACTTGGCACCGAAGTTTAGTGTTTGGTGCAGACAGACATTTCACTGACATTCAGTACATTTGATTTTGTTCACTGACAACAAAAGGACTGGTACATGGGGTTTTTTTACTGCTGAAATCTTACTTCTGTGGCATTAGAGAGGAGATTAAAAATAGTTCCTTGAGCCTGAATAGATTTCAATGATCAATACCAATATCAGTATTCTGCACATAGTTTAAAGCTGAGATTTTAAAAACAAGCTGAGTCTCAAATCAAGCATTTAACTTGAAAGAGTTACAACTTATATGAGTGGGTTTTATTTATATACCATTAATTCCATGGAAGATTGACTTATTTCAAAATCGTGCACATAACTTTTCTAGTTTAATGTGATATTATTTTTCAAAAATTATAAAATGAAAAGATAGCTTAGGAGTTACGTTATTTCCAACTTTTTCAGTTAGAAATTCACATAACTATCGCTTAGGTCATTCACCATCTTATAAAAACACTGGCTCTGTGTAGTTTGGAAGGTTTTCATCACATGTGAAAAACTCCTATTCATTAAGCAATAACTGTGCTTCCTCCTCCCTCAAAATCCTAGCAATTGCTTTTATTTCATGATAGCTTTGTCCAATTGGTATATTACATAAGCAGAGTCAAGCAATATGCTATTTTTTGTGTCAGACTCTATCAAATTCCTTCAATGCCTATACAGGCTGTTCTGGGAATTAGTACTTCCCTGTTTTTTACGGTTGTATAATATTTTCTTTCACACCAGAAGTAATATTTGCTCATTCACTTGTCCCTGATAAATATTTGCTTTTTTTCCCCTAGACTTTGCCAACATGCAGGATACTACAATTAAAATTCAAGAATAGGGATATATTTAAATACCTATTTTCTTTTGAGTATTGTCAGAGACTTCTTGGTGCTGTAAGAGAATATGTAAAACTTAGTAATATTGGATGAACAAAAATATTTTTTACCATTTGGGAGGCTAGGAAGTCCAAAATCGGAATGCGTCCCCACATGGTAGAACAGAGAGGGAGACATAAACTGAACCTGGTCACAGAAACCCTTCTGTAGCAGTGCTAAACTGTATAGAAGGTCAGCAGACATCTCATTTCTATATATTCAAGCCCTGAGCAAATTTTTAAATTTGATGATTGTCTGGTTGTTTGTTTGTTTGTTGAATTGTAAGAGTTCTTTTTTCTACACATTACATTCTCATTTTTTTTTCTGTTTTAGGGAATTAGCACTGGATGTTGTATTACATAGTTATCTTCACATTAGTTAACACAAAAACATTAAAGGAAATACCAAATTATAGAGAAGATAGTAGGGAATTTGCACTGGATGCTGTATAATATAAAGTTATTTTCACTTCTGTTAATACAAAAACGATTGAGGAAATACAGAATTATAGAGAACATAGAAGGGAATTAGCTCTGGATGCTGTCCTACATAATGTTACCTTCACCTTTGCTACTCAGTTACACAGATGATGGCCCGTTTGATTATTCAATTTTTCTCCTCCCTCATCTCCATTGCCCTACCACTCAATCAGTCATCTTCCCTGTGATAATAACTGTACTCCTGGGTTTATCTAAATCCTTGGACTCTCGCCTTGGGAAAAGATATAGCTGCCTCAGACTATACTATAACATACATGGGTGTATACAAACTGCCGTGGTTAGAGATGGGAAAGCGCATATGCTCACAGCGGACCACCCGGCTCCACCCTGTCATCGTGCTATGGGTGGAGGCGGGTCCAGTCCATGAGGTGCCCTGAGCAGAGCCCTCAGTGGAGCAGCCACCGGGCCCACAGTGGAGCAACAGCGGAGCAGCTGTGGGGCCCACAACGGAGCAGCTGCAGGGCCCACAGCGGCGCAGCCGTGGGGTCAATATTGCGCAACCGCGGGGCCCACTGCAGATCATCTGCAGGGCCCACAGCGGAGCAGCCATGGGGCCCACAGCAGCGCAGCCCACAGCAGAGCAGCTGCGGGGCCCACTGCGGATCATCCGCAGGGCCCACAGCAGAACAGCCACGGGGCTCACTGCAGAGCAGCCGTGGGGCCCTCAGTGGAGCAGCCATGGGGCATGCGTCCCCATCGCGGTGCCCTCTGTGACCCTTTTGGCTCTATCCCATTGCCTTGATGCCAGAGGCCCTTTCTTCTCCTCCCACCTCCTTCTGATCTCCAGCATTACCGTTCCCCACCCCTTTCACCTGGGCAATGGGTCTCTGAAGCTGAAGCTGTGAATGCCAAAATGAGGGCGTGGGCCAAGGGTGTGCTTGGAGCGGCAACCTCCTCCCTCTCCGTCTTGTCTCCCTCCAACTGCGCCATGGCAGATCTCCGATCTCCTCCTCCAGAAGAGGTTTTGCTTAGTCTTTCTGAGGGTTTCATTTCCCATTTCATATCCTTCTCGAGTTCAGGATATCCACCTCTTTCCTTTCTGTACTTCACATGTTGCTATATTCCTGTCTGAGTGGCATTCCTCCAGGAGGTTCTCTCTCTGCTGCCTACCCGGTCGCCATGGGTTCATACAAGGTTTATATATGCAAACAGTATGGAGACACTCTTGTTGCTCATATTAGTAGTTTGGGGTGAGTCCTGAAGCCCGTGAACTCGTCCCATTGCTGTCAGGAACAGGTGGTGATTGTGCAGGCCGCCGAGGCTCAAGGTGCTCACAGAGGGCGTTCAGGGTGGGAATTGAAGCCCAGTAACTCAGTTCATGCTTCCTGCTTGATGTTGGAGTGAGAAGGGCGTGCGGACGTGTGATCCACCTCCATCTGCAGCTCTTGCTTGCTGTTGTGCTCCAGTTCCCATTTGTTCCTTGGCTGGATCCCTGGGAGTTGCTGTGGCTCTGATGTCGCTGCCGATGCACCCCACCGCTCCCCACTGGCAGCCGCCCACACAGTGGAGAGGCAGGAGGCCACAGCCTCGAGGCAGGCATAGAGCTGGGTGTGGTGGGCTGTGTACTGGCTGCTCTGGCTCCACCTTGCCTCCAGGTGCTGATTAGGAAGGTTGCTGCAGGGTGGGGACTCCACTTCTGTGGCTGTTGCAACCTCTCATCCTCACACTGGATTTGACAACAGTTGCCAACCACCATTGCCTCTTTTCCTGGCTGCGTCCTCTCCTCTCCAGGCCTGGACCAGGTCCTGGAACTCTGCTCTCCCCTGGCCGAGTCAGGAGGCTTCCATGAGCATGGATCTCCAAAGCTGAAGCTGCAATTGCTGGAATGAGGGCTTGGACCAAGAGTGTGTTTGAAGCAGTGGCTTCCTCTTTCTCCATCTCTTCTCCCTCTGACTGTGCTGCGGCAGCCCTCTGATCCTTTCCTCCAGGAGAGGCTTTGCTTGGTCTTTCCTAGGGCTTCAGTTCCCATTTCAGATCCTTCTTGGGTTCAGGGTACACACCTCTCTCCTTTCTGTCTTCATATTGCTATATTCCATTGTCTGGGTGGTAATCCTCTAGGAGGTTCTCTCTCTGCTTCTTACCTGGTTGCCATCTTTCCAGAAGTCCTACATTCCCATTTGATGTCTAATGTCTTAGTTACTTTTCTCTCATTGCAGAGACAAAATACTCAATGTCAAAAATTAAGGAGGGAAAGGATTATTTAGTTTATAGTTTGTGGAGGTTTCAGTCCATACTCAGATGGCTCTAAGGCAGAGTGGCACATGGCAAAGGACAACCATTCATGATCGTGGAAAACAGCGAAAGCAACAAGAGCAAACTGGAAGAGTGGGGGTAAGCAGCCTCTTTCTCTCTGTTGCATATGCAAACTATTCACTCCAGGGTGGGTATGCACTCATACCCAAAATCCCAGCATTGAGTCCATGAAGCGATCATAAACTCTAAAAGCCTACCCCTTGACTACATGAGGCTTTGGGGTGATATCCAGGCACAAACCATAACATTCCACCTCTGGCCCCCAAAGACTCATGTACATCCCTTTATGTAAAAGATATTTTTGTCCAGTTCTAAGTGTTGCTAAAATCCTAACAGTCTCAGTATTGCTGAAATTCCAAGTGTCAAGCCTCCTCGGAGATGTAAGACAAACCCTTACCTACAAGCCTCTGTACAAATGAAAAATTAAGCACTTTCAACATTCAATGGCACAAGACAAGCATTATCATTCCAAAAAGTACAACTGAAGTACATAAAGCATTGGGACCAAAGCAAGTCAAAAATCCAGCAGGGCTGACATTATGTCCTGTAGTTCCATGTCCAGCATTTGAAGCAATCTGTGGCACAATTTTAGCTCCAAAGGGCTTGAGTGACTCCACCCATATGGCTCTTCCAGTGGTAACAGCTCCCAGGGCTTCTCTCTTGGGTCAAATTTGCTCTCTCCTTGCAGCTTTCTTCAGATAATCCATGTTCCTGGTTTCTCCAAACTTCTGAGGTCTCCACTGCACTTTAGGCTTCTCACTCATAGCTTCACACGTTGCCCTCTCAGGGGCACAGTGCCTGGTCTCCAAGGCCTTCTTAACCTCAGAACTCTTGAATTCTGTATGTGCCGAACACCAGTTCCACATGGATGATGCCAAGCTCTGCTGCCAGCTGGAGCAGCAGCCAAGCTTTCCCCCTCTTGGCCATAGGGGTCCAGTGCCTGGATTTCTAGGCACTCTCAATCCAATTCTGAGGAGCAAATTCTCTCTGCCACCACCATTCTGGAACCTGGTGTGACCTCCACCACCATTCCGGAATACGGTGCTCTGAAGCTTTCTTCTCAAAGCAAGGTCTTTCACATTTTCAGTTTTGAGGCTGCAAAGGGTGGAGACTTGCTGCTTCTTGTGATACCCTCTGGCCATTTCTTAGAGTCTCTTTTTCCTTAATAGCAATGGGAATCTCCGCAGCCTTATCTTTGCAGTCCATGACTTTACTGGAACTTCCATTCTGGCCAAACTTACATTTTAAATCATCTTGCTGGGCCCTTTGCTCTTGATTCTCAACATAAAGCTTGGTAAAAGCCCCAACAGTAGCCATGCCACCACCTCAATTTGACTGCCTGGAAATTACTTATACCAAATTAATCAGTCCATCATCCTTAATCTCAGTCTCAGGCAAAATCTCTGGAAACAAGCAAAATGCAAACAAAATTTCTGCCAAGGCATAACAAATATCATCTGGAGTCCAACAACCAATGCAGTCATTCTTCCCTGCAGAAAACTCTGAAACCTGGTCTTTACTGGCTGGATTTCTACTAGCCTTCTAGTCTTCTGAGCTCTGACCAGAATCTCTCACACAGAACAGTGAAAGACATTCTAGCTTTGCTCTTTCAGGCAAAATCTGCTCTGGACCTTTCCAAACAATTCCCACAAGCCATTTCCAAAGGCTCTTGAACCACATGGTCAGGTATATTCACAGCAATGACCCCACTTCTGGTACCAAATTCTATCTCAGTGACTTTTCTCTCATTGCTGAGAGAAAATACCCAGTGCTGAAAATTAAGGAAGGAAAGGTTTATTTAGCTTACATTTTGTGAAGGTTTAAGTCCATACTTGGCTGGCTCCAAGGCAGAGTGGCACATGGCAGAGGGCAACTGTTCATAGCAGCAGAAAACAGCAAAAGCAACAAGAGCAAACTGGAAGAGTGGGGACAAGCAGTGTCTTTCTCTCCCTTATATATGGAAACTATCCACCCTAGGGTGGGTACAGCACTCATACCCCGAATCCCCACATTGGATCATGAATCAATCATAAACTCTAAAAGTTCACCCCGTGACTGCATCAGGCTTTATGGGGACATCTAGACACAAACCATAACATCTAATATGTAAATATTTTCTGAATCTGTAGTTATTTTATAACTTTTATCATATCTATTACTTCTCTTCCACTCTTCTCCCACTATCTCTTCGTCTACTTCCCAACTGCAAAAGGTAACAGGAAAAAAGATATAATATCTTTTCATATGTAATTTTGTTAAATAAACTGACAAGTAATGACAATCATTAGACATTGTGTTAGTAGTTTCACAGAATTAGCTTTCATACGTAAATCATGGGCCCATTTATAGTTAATTTATATGTATAGAATACTATGAGTATTTTCTACACAGAATTCATGCGTTGGAGACTTCCTTTCCAAAGTCAAAATCTAATAGTATTCCTAATGTACACTAATAGGCAGATTTCTGAAAATGACATTCAAAAATAGGTAAAGCTTTGAAACATCTGTAAATAAGCTTAGAAGCATTTCTGGTGTATGTTGATGCTATATGGTCAATCACTTCATCAGATTACAAATAAGTACTTTATTGATAAAATATTTACTTGCATTATAGTATTTAATATATTGTGCAAATTTATGTTAAGAATATGATAGACATTTAGACTAGACTACTCTTTAATATTGATTTTAAAGTTACCCTAAAATATTATTATTTTAAAATTTAAATCTTTACTTCACAGTTATTACTTGAAAATTTATATTGTTGAATCTTATCTGCAAATAAAAATATAAATATATGAATACTTACCACATGGTTTCTTTTTAAGGGAGGGATACAATTAAAGAAAATAAAACTATGAGTCATTCATGATAGCACATGCCAATAATCTCAGCACTACGATGGCTGAGGCTGGAGAACCTTAACTTCAAGCCCAGTGTGGGCAATTTAACAATTTACTGAGACTCTCAAAATAAAAATTTAAGAAAAGGTTTTGGAAAGCAGATCAATCACAAGGTCCAGTATCTCCTCTCCTCATATGTACAAAAAGGAAATTAAAACAGGACGTGGAAAGATCATTACTTCACTGATAATGTTAGAAGTAGATGTCTGTAGTTTATTGAGAGGAACAGTCAATGCTTAAAATTTTATTCTTTTCTTGATCACTTTTACATGCTTGAATCTGGTAATCAGAATGACTGATCTGAAAACAATACGAAGTATAAGAACCATTGTTGAACTACTACCATCTTGTATGTTGAAGTTCTGCATCATTTCCAATGCTGTTGGTTAAATTGTTTTTATTTTCTTGTTACTTGTTACTGTCTTTGATTGTTTGATCAATCTTATATTCTTATATCTAGTGGTCTGAGCAACTTTGTTGAAGATAACAGTATAGCAACGATTGTAAATTTCTATCATTTTGTCCTGAGGTCATGTATCATTTTTGTTGTTTTTGTGTTGTTCTGATCTTGTCATCATTGCTGCTTTGTCAGTTCTTAAATTTTTACAATAAAAAAGAAGTAGTTAATAATAAATTAAGCACCGGCATCATCCTGTCCTCCAGGGCTTGGCTATGACTGTTCCAGCAGACTCATCATAGACAAACTACTGGTCGTATCAGGATCCAATGTTCTTTTCTGTTGTGTCCTTTTTATCAGTATCACCTTCTAACTGAGGGTTTCTTTGATCAAGAATTCCTAAATACTCTCTCCGGTTTTATTTAACTTCCTGACATTTGTCACTATCCATAACACACAGTTCACTTGAAGAATAAATCAAAAATTTATTTTCATGTAATTTTACATTTGCAGAAGAGCTGCTGAACACTAGTGATTTTATCCTGAGGCTCTTATTATTAGCATCTTTTATAACAGAAATTTCTTTTTCTAAATTAAGAAAATAGTGCTGGCACAATACCTGCAACTATAGATCTTTTCAGATTTGTTACTCACTGTTATTCTCTTCATTTCAGGGCACCATGACACTTTCAGCTATGGTGCCTTGTTAGTCATTCCCATCCCTTATAGTTAGTTTCTCATGACTCTCATCCTTTGAAAGAGATTTGCTAGGATTATATTCAGACAACCCTTGAACTGAATTTCTCTGATTTTCCTTATAATAGGAATTGGGTTATGGATGTTGAGAGGAACAGTGTAGAGAAGAAGGGTGCTTTTCCTGGGGTTGTGTCAGGGCTCTGTATTACTGCCCCGACTCAGTACTGTTGATGGTAGCCTTGGACATGTGGAGAAGGTGATTTCCCACATGTACTAAAGTCACCGTGCTTTCCTCTCTACTCTCCATTGAGGAGTCTACATCCAGCCCCTACACAAGAAAAGACAGTGGCAATATTTATGTACAGATTTTGGAGTTCTGTAAGAAAAATATGTCCTTTTCTTTTGTTTATTACCTATATATTTCTTAAGGTTTTAGTAGCATGATATTACTATTTTTTATGGTTCTACTCTTTCCTACTTTCGAGTCCTCCAACCTGGCCCTGGTTTGTGCACCTTTGACATTTGCATATTTGTCTGCATATTTCTGTTCATTTTGTTGCTTGGAGTTTTGCTTAGCACTTTATTCTGTTTGGCCAATCTAACACACTCTTCTTGAATTTCTTTTGTCACAGATGAGAATTCGTCATTTATGTAGAACCTATGTCAGTTCTCTTTAGAGACTGTTTTCCTAGGCAGCTTATAATTTACTGATTTATTTGTTTTCTTCTATTTCTTTATACCGAGGTGTAAATTCAAGTGACTAAAGTTTATTTACTTTGGTAAATTCTGCATCTTCACTGATAAGCAGCACAAATAGGACACAGCCGACATTCAACAGTAGTAAATGACTACAGGAAAAGGAAAAGAAATTCTCCCTCCTCTTTGCTAACACAAAGATAACTTTTAGATGCTTTCTATTACTCTCCACAAAACTTCCAAAGACATAAAAATCATATTGATTGACTGTAGAAAAGAGCCTCCAGCATTTTTTAAAGCAACCATTCATCCTTCTCCTAGTCTATTCTTCTTTCTCTCCTTCATCTCTGTCAACCTACAGATGATCTCTGAGCCGGTCCTCAGTGGCACAGCAAGTTTACTCCCTCTTTCTTCTTTATGAGCTAAGCCTAAACATTTGTTCATGTTTCTCTAAGACTAATATGACATGATATTTTCTTGGTGTGTCTGCTATAGTAATTTCTGCCTTGATGAAATGAAAGAGGGTGTAATAGAAGGCATTACTGCACATATATTGCAATTGGATTTGCAAACTCCATTTTCCACATCAAAAGAAAACAGGAAAAAAATTAAACAAAAGAGAAGAATGTGAAAAAGGAAGGCAGGTAAAATGCTTGATATTAAATCTAATAAAAGTTTTTGATTTTCACTAATTCAATTTTTCTAGTCTACAAGATTTGGTCACACCGACCATTTTTCTTCAAGTTTGGGAACTATGCACATTGAGAACATGTCACAGGAGTGCATGTTCTTTCCTCCTTTGAAGCTCTATAAAGGGCTAATTGGATATCTTTTGAAGGGATATCAGCCAATGCAGTTTAATCTTTTTAATTACACAACTCAAGTTTACTGTCAAAACTAGGCATAAAAAATAACTGCAAAAATTGATAACTCACTAAAATGGGAACATAGCTATCAATGCAATTTTGTTACTCCAGCACAAATTTTTTGATTGCATCAGGTACTGTCATATCTTGGAGGAGTTTAGTTGTGATGGTGGGGTTGATATATGTGGTAGAAATTGATGTGAAGAGATATATTACTGAAGTACAAAATGTCGAGTCTAAAGTTGGTTTTCAATCACAATTTTCACACTCTAATCATAATCACCGCAAGTAACACTGCCTTGGTCATTTGGGGTTTGATTTCTTCCAGTAAATATCTGCATTACTTATAAAGCACATAAATTTTGTCAATATTTTAGACTCAGGTTATGTTTTATAGTGATAAATGATTTGTTACATTAGGAGAATTGGACATACTTCTAAAAGGAAACCTGTATTTTGAAATTTTGAAATAATAATTACAAAATAAAAAGATTTACTCTTTAGGTTTTTGATTTTCAAGTGACTTACCTTCTGAATTAAAAAAGCACAAGCCGATGTGGTGGCACATGCCCTTAATCCCAGTACCCAGGAGGCTGAGTCAGGAGGACTGCCATGAGTCCAGGCCAGCCTGAACTACATAGCAAAACCTTGTCTCAAAAAAAAGAGTGCACACAGCCACAGCTGATGAGAAGCTCACTACATATATAAACCTCTTCTAAGTAGGAATTGATGTTGTTTGCTAGAGCAGTGGTCGGTTCCTCCCTATCCACATGCTGTGTTACCCGGATTATGACCTGAAATGAGCCTTTCAATTCACAAGGGCAGTGTCAGTGACAGATTTTGGGAAAAGAGTTCACAATGTTGTCCTTGAGTGGATCACTATGCTTTAAAGTGCATAAGAAGAACATGTTCCGACTGGATGAGTTTTATATATGTAAACAGGTATTTCTTTGTTTTCTTCCTGTTGGTAATATCAGTGTGCTTTCTTGTGTCTCTGCCATGCTTTAGTGAAGGTACGGCTGCATTTCATACCTACTCCATATGGAAACATTCGTATGAACCGAGTGAAACTCTTAGAATAATGGTAAATAAAGTCACACTTAGTCTTTTAAATTATCAAACTTATTTTATCTTGTATTCTAAAAATCCTGCCCAGTGTGAGTAGAATTTTATTTTTATGAGATTTTTAAATAAATTTTCTGTTCAATATTATTTCTGCTGCTTTTAGTGGTGTATCTATGTGTGGTGTGAGGCTTCTCTATTGAGGACTTATTTTCCTATCATTGCCTTCTTTGGTAAAATCATTGCTAATTTAAAACAGAAACAATGCTTAGTTGTATATATTTTTAACTCATTGAATGTCTATCCATTATCCTGTAACTTTTAAAGCTAAATTGGATTATCTGATACTTTGAATTATACTTACATACAAAGGTTATAACATATAAAGGCTTTTCAGCATGACTGAAATGACACATGAGGGAACTGCATTCCACTGTTACGTAGAATAATATATGTAACGTTATTATGTTTTAACTACTCACACAGGGGACTGATGTCTAAAATATGTCAAGAATTCAAAAAATTAAACCATACAGTAAAATTCCTAATCAAATCAATGGGCAACTGGAATGAATAGAACTGTCTCACCAGAAGGACAAATGGCCAATTCAGGAACATTTTTAAACTTTGTACAACATCTTCCTATTAAGGGAATGCACACCAAAAGAACACCGAGATTCTGTCTCACCAGTAAGAATAGCTACTGTCACAACCTCAGAAGACGGCAAATGCTGACAGGGTTGCGATGAAAAAGTAATGGTTTTACATTGTTGGTAGAATGTAATTCTACCGTGTAGAATGTGGTAGAATGTGATGGTAGAATGTGTGGTAGAATGTGATTCTACCATTCTACCATGATTCTGCCTCATGGAATCACTGTGGAAATTAGGGTGGTGGTTTCTCAAAAAAAAATTGAAAATAGAAATTTCTTTTGATCCAGCTATTCTGCTTCTGGATATCTTCCCCCAAAGGGTAAATTCTTCATATTACATTTATATACAAACAATGTTTATGGTAGCAGGATTTACAATAGAAGAGTTATAGGAACGTTTTGCATACTTATGAATAAATGAATGGAAAAAGAACATGTGGTCTATATGCACAATGGATTACTACTCAGCCATGAAGAGTGATAAGTTTGTAGGAAAACAGATGGATGTTCAGACCTTAATGCTAAATGAAATAAATCAGGCAAAGAAGGGTGAATATTATGTGGTTTCTCTCCTATAACAGCCAAAATATAAACATATTTAAGAAAAAAGTATAAGAGAGGTAATTTCTGAGGATAGAGAAGCTAGGGACAGGGAGGGAGAAGACAGTGGGCAGAGGGAAAATTACACTGAGGAAATGGAGAGAGAAGACAGTGGGCAGAGGGAAAGTTACACTGATCAAGCTATGACATCTGCACATACCAATCCCCAAGTTGAATGTGATGATCATG
This sequence comes from Dinomys branickii, assembly GCA_004027595.1. NCBI lineage: Eukaryota > Metazoa > Chordata > Mammalia > Rodentia > Dinomyidae > Dinomys > Dinomys branickii. The sequence goes on from PVLD010004656.1 coordinate 41,869, forward strand.
TGTCACAAACAGGCACCAGCACTAAAAAAGAAAATAATGAATGTTAAATTTATGACCAATGTTTCAAAGTTTTTAAAGTAAAATGATAATTTTATGTTAGTTGTATAATATACTCCATTGTGAAAGGTGGGGAGCTGTCAGTTGTGATACTGATTCATATCTGAAAATAATCCAAAAAATTTCCTAGTGTAAGTTTTACATGTCACTGGATCGCTCATATGGAAATGACAATACACAGAAATGGTTTGGCTTAAATATTTTATAGTTTTACAGAAGAGTAAAAAGTCATGCGAAATATGAAGGACAGAAGATTGTGATGTAAGGTAACAAGCAGTAAATAATTTGGTAGTTCTGTCCAGATTCTTGGAAATCTTTCTAGTCTTGGGCAGAAGGATGTTTCTCTCATCTGGGTACAGCAAGTTGTGACATGAGGGTCAGCTGATCTCCTACAGGAGAATTAGATGGTATCAGCTGCCAATGCTCTTTCTGGATTTTTTTCAATTTGAAATATTAAATATGCCAATGCTCCATATTTTGGGATACTGTGTGCTAAACTTTCTCAGCCTCAGGAAAATGAACATATCAAAATCAAAATTAAATAAGAGGTGAAACATAAGATTTAGAAATAGAATTTTTAAAATTGTACATACCAAAATTTAGTTAAATTTTATGCTACATTAAACATAAAAACAATCTGATGCCAAAGAAAAAAAATGCTACATAACTTTACAAATATAAAAAATAGTTTTAAACTAGAGAATCTATGATAATTTAAGAAAGTAATTTTCTAGGTCACTGAAAATGTTAGAAATGAAAAACTCAGGACAAATGTATCACAGTAAGAAACACATTTTGGACAAATATATTTTTGAAAATATGACACTCCACAAGAGGATTCTCTCTGCTTTATGCATTTGACAGAATGAACTTTTAAACTCTTACAGACACACTTAAGCTAAAAAGATGGCAAAATACTGTTGAAAGTCTTCCTTTAGCATTGCATTCACTCTCAGGAATCCCAGCAGGAAACGTTCACATTCAGAAATGCTTTCCCTACCTGAAATTCAGCTGTGTAGCAGACATTTCAAAGGAAGACAGGTGGACAGGCATGCAGTAAATCTGACATTTCTTTGAGTGCAAACTATTTCGTTTTACATCAAAATGAAATAATGGTTGAGACCTTGAAATGAAATGAGATGTTTAATTAGCAAGGAGCCTTGTGCCCAGCAATGTAATGACACCGTTGAAGCTGTGCTGTGCTTTACATCTGTCTCGTGTTCCCAGGAGCTTCGTGTGCTCATAGGTGTGCTTTGGGAAGGAGACTGGGAAGGAGACTGGACTTGGGGAAGCTGGCTCGATGTTAGAAAATGGGGTGTGTAGGAAGAAGTGACTCACTTCTCGAGTGGGCCCGGAAGTGGGCAGCTCTCTGCTGTGCCCCTTGGTTATCTCTCTGTTCCGAGACGCCATCCCTGTGAGAACCCCTCCCAGCTCCGTCCGGCTGCCACGCCGCCCTGCCCTGGAGGCAGAGGAATACGGACTGAAACCTCTACAAATTCTGCCCAAATAAATCAGTCCTTTCTTAAAGTGTGGGTGTGGGTTGTGCTGTTCCCTCAAAGGGGAAAGTAGTTAAACTGTCAAAATATTTCTTGGGTATGTATCGTTTTTTCCCCCATTTTGCTAACAAAATTTCTGCTCTCGTTTCTAGGGAGAATCACAAGGAGGAAAATTGTGTGAAACGTTTATATTTGTGTTTAACCTCAGAAATTGCTTATAAGTTAATAGCAGAAGAGGCTGATTTATTTCTCTATGAAGACTCTTACTTGTTTTAAAGAGATATAAACACTGAGTTCAATAGAAAGAAAGCTTTGCCCTAATATTGTCTGGACAAGATGCCATGCCTATGTCTTGCACTCTGAATAGTTACTACAAAGACAATACCCAATGTACTAATTATAGTAACTCTCCTACTAACCTGAAACTGTTTTGAAACTGTTTCATTGTTATTTTTTTCCCCTTTAAAATAAAAAATGGGGAAAGCATGCACATACACCTGCAGGGAAGAGCAAGAGCTTTTAGATTCTTGTAATTTTTCCTTTGTTACAAACTCCTCAAAACATACAAACAAGAAACTGAAGCACGTGTCTGGCTTAACAGGCATTGGTACTTTGTATATCAAAGAGGAACTCGGCTTTTGTTTAAATCATGACACGTGCATTGAAAGGCTTCTGTGGACAAATTTGTTTCACATTCTGACAGCCCTATGAGGAAATTAAGTGCGTATTCCCAGTCACTGATGTAAATCTGATGTAAGGGAAAGGGTAGTTGCCTAAGAAAATATCATTAGTAAGTGACAGAGAAGCCCACGTGCACACAGGCCACACCCCAAGCCATTGTGTCATGGCGCCTGTGGAACAGCGGTGACTCACATCGATCTCGAATCTTCAGAAAGACACAATTACAGGCATTGAGACAGTACTGGAATTGTTTCTGGTCTCTTGTGGATAGAAATATCACTACTTTCATGTTATGCTTACACCATTCTTTTGAATTTCATATTCTAACCCATTTTGGTTTTTTAACAAAAGATCCATCTCTTTATTTCCTGTGATCTCTCTTCTATTTTGCTTGTAAATTATTTATTTATACTTTGGGCTTCTCATATAAGGGAAACCATGCTAGATTTACGCTTGTGTGTCTGTTTAAGGAAAGGTAAATTTGAGTCACTTGTAAAATAGATACACTTTGAGATAATAATGATAAGTGAAATAAATTTAACAAATATTTTTAATTTGTAATGTGGCTCTAGAGAGAACTATGAAAGCTTTTTCTTTTTATTTATATATTTAAAAGGATAAAATATGAAGAGATTTTAGAAATTTAATGGTTGATATGAAGAAGACTTAACATTGGTAATTCAGAGTGCACTCATAAAGATAAATATAAACTATTTCAAACATTACAAATAAACCCAAATCAAGCAAAACACAGTTACGTGCATGTATCCAATAATTTTCAGTGAAATCATGGTGAGTTTTTGTTCTGTTTTTAAAGATAGAATGAGGTGATCTGCTTTTTGAAAAAATCAGAAATAAGAATTCTACCTTTTAAAACTTTAGTTTCTGTCATTTTAGTTCATATTGGAGGTGCAGAGTTGCAGAGTAACATTGTACATTACTAACATTTTTTCTGTGTTGATATAAAATTTGTTGACTGAAACTGGAACCAGTGTGCAATAACTTTATTTAGTCTTAGGGATTCACAGTCTTTTAAAAGAGACTAAAATGAAAATTAAAGTTACACAAAAACAGAGTTTAGTATTTCTATTAAGTTGTTGACTTACCTGAATTCAAATATTATGTTTCTACTGAACTGAATCAGATATCATGTTAGAATAAAACACACAAGTTTACATTATCTCCTGTGTGGCCTAGTTCAGTATCGTTGGTTTATAATTTTTATTATGCTAAAGAAGAAAAAGTGAGATACAAATGTGATAATCCACCACTGACCTGTCATACGACTAACACCAAATATTTTTCTCAAAAAATCATATAAATTTAATACAAAGAATATAGACCATTTCTATTCTTTTCAATTTTCTTGAGAAATGATCATCGAGCATCTGATCATGACCACAGTGAAGGAATTGTTCCTTGAATATACTCATTTCTTACAAAATTCTAAAGTTCGGAAGCATAGTTCTTTTCCATATTCTAACTGGATGAAGACAGAATTATTTTCCTTTCTCTCTTCATGCAACTTGACTCTTTATTATTGAAACAGTTACGTCAGCGTTCATGCCCTTAGACTGCTCGGAATGACCTCGCACCTCGGATTTAACCCTTCCCTACTTACATCGCGGACCTCCGGCGAGCGCCCCCATCTGGGAGCTCACTTCAGTTGTTGTCTAGCTGGACATCATTTCCCACTGACTGTCTACGGCCTTAACTACTTTTGTGTCATTGTTTAAATATTATATTCCCAGTGAATTCAACTATGAGCTCCTCACTTCCATCTCTCAAACCCTAATAATTCAGATTTTGATTACTCTGCTTTATTTTCCCATTGTTTGTCACTTTCTAGCATGTGTAATTTTAATTATATATACATTGAAATATTTTCTTTCTCTCTTCCTGAAGGTTCATTTCAGAAAATGATGAAACTTTCCATCTTCTGTTCACTCATTCATATATCCTATGTGCCTATAGTACTGTATATTATAATCGCCCCTTCATATTTATTTACTGGAAAAATATTTGTCCTAGATTTTAGATTTCTCCTCATGGAATTGCCTATCAGATAAGCTACTTTTCATAACAGTTTTAGAGTCCACTTCATAGTATGTGCCACACCCTTCCAAAGATATCACCATCTGACTCACTGGGAACTCAACAAAATGCTAACAAATGAAAAACTGACTTGGACAATGTTCACACTTAAAATTGCTTTCATTCATGTGGAGACATAGGTTGACTTATTTTCTTGTGTAATACACCAGATACATTACATTAATTTCTTTTAAACTATTTTTCATAATGAGTGATATTCTGTTAAGTGAATATTCTTTAAGCAAGTAAATACAACATTATAAATTATTGCTGGAATTAGCAAAGAATTAGAAATCAAACTATTTAACTGATTATCCAGGTAGTATATCTATAAGTGATTTTCTTGCTATTTCTCTCTAATTTTCTTCTTTAGTAAATCAAATTACTCATTTAAGAAAAATACAACCTAATTTGTTCTTCTATGATGTTTTTTCAACACACCACAAAACAACAACAGATTAAAATGTCTCTTTCATACATACCAGTGACATCTAAAAATACTAAATCTTCATAAAAGCTGCAGACTGAGGACAGCCATAAAGCATTAGCTGTGCTCTGTAATGAAGGTTACCAGTGCTGTTTGTAACAGATAAATACCTCTCATCTATCAGAACAAAACACCTCTCAGAGATACGCTACAGATAAAATTCTATCTTTGACCATGTTTCTGTACGATCTATTCCTTCCATGTGTGTAATAAAAGGCAAATACTTCTCTTAATGAATACATACTTTATAAGTTCTGTAAATGGAAACATTAAACTTACAGGAAAATTGCATTTCTCTTCTATTGATATTAGAGTATAAGACAGAAAATTTAAGACTGTAAAGCAAGGTGATCCTTTCATTACAATGTTTTTAAAAATTTCCATAGCACCTATTTCCATAGTATCTGTAGTGTGGAAGTTTGATCTGGGAATTCATTATTATTTTCCTAAACTGAAATATCCAAGGTGTTCAGATACTTCTTCCAAACAATGAAACTGCTTTAGGAATTATACAACTCCCTTTGAGGGTAGCACATACACATATACATGGGCGAACGAAGTTTGCTAAGTGTCTTGATAGCTTGGCTTAGTTTACACACCTCAATCTGAAGCTGTTTATATAACACTATTATTGTATATAATATAGATAACACTTACAAATTACATATTATAACATTTGTTCAAAGGTTAAGATTTTATGTTAAATACAAAGAAAATAATTGTTTCAAATTTATGTTTTTAACATAATCCAAAATCTGCTATTGAATTAGTGTGTATGCTAGTCCCAAAACCCATTGTCACTGTAAGATATTTCAGATTATTACTTCACTTAATAAAAAACAAAAACAAGCATCTTTCTTGATAAAAGCATAGCATAATGTATTTTTCCATGAATTGTGTCATAGGATTCATCATGTACATTAAGAGAGAAAAATGATAGCAATGTAGTACTGAGTTAATGGGTTTATGTTAAAACTGACATAAGTACATACAAAGAAATCCAAAAAGACAAAAGAAAAAAAAAAAGAAGAAAAGAAAGAGCAGGATCCAAAAGAGAAAAGCAAATCTTAGAACTAAAAGAAATATCTCACTCCTTGAGGCACGTGACTTAAAACCTGCTTTTTGTGAAAGATCTCCAATGAGAAAATCTTCTTTGGAAGAAGAATGTTGATACATAATAGTTATAATGTTACATGTATCTTCCTGTTTGTGAGCTTACCATGATTCTTCAGTTCTGTTTCAGATCTATTTCAGAGAAATTTCTAAGTTCTTGAAGCTTTATTATGCATCTAAGAGAAAATATGACAAACTCAATATTGCGTTAAATAGAAAGGAAAGCATCTCTCAAGTACAGTCACGAATATACTGTAAAATTTCCTGTTGGATGACATGGAGTGAAGAGACATGAGTGCTTCTCCTTAAGAGGAGATCAAGGCTAGGCTGGTAACTCTGGCTGGGCATAAAAAGAGCACAGAGTGTTCAGGAAAAAGCTTCAGCGGGGCATGGTGATGCATGCCAATGGTTCCAGCGCTCCGGGAGGTAAGGCAGCGGCGTCCAAGGTCCAAGCGCACACATGAATTAGTGGAATTCTGTCCCAAAATTTTACAAAAATGAGAAAGTGTGAGAGATCTACCTCAGTTCAAAGCCATATGTTCAACACCCAGTGTGCTAGGAAAACAAAATCTGTATTTATACATGTAGGTGTGCTTCTTTATATACACATATGTGTGAGTCTTCGCATTAAGTGGAGCAATGTATGCCGACTTCCAGTTGACAACACTGACTAAATGCAACATCCTTTTTAATTATTAGCACATGCTTGCAGTACATCCTGGTGGCGCTTTTTGTGTGGAGTTGGTCTGCGCATGTAACACATCCTGATTCTTTTTTCACCCCTCCCTCCCTTTGCTGCCGCTCCCTCCATCTCTTCTTCCCCTTCCCTTTTGCAAAATATCTATCTTCCTCGTTCCCATGATCTGTTTTTATTTTGCGCTTTATATTTTGTGTTTCTGATATAAGAGAAACTATGCAATTATTAAACCTGTGCGTCTTACATTTCCCTTCAGATTACGGTCTCAGAGTGCATCCGCTGTCCTTCAAAGGACTCAAGTATACTCTTTATGACAGAATACGTTCACTCTTTGAAACACAATGTATAGATGTGTAAAACACAGCCATGAAAAACTCAGATACTGATTCAGTGACACTTTACAAGCTGTATAGTAGTCATCATATTTAAAAATAACAAATAATTATTTTTAAAATTATAATTAAGGAAGTTATACTCATAAGAAATATATCATAATATGGAATCATATAATCTGATCTGCTAATGAGGGTTAGGAATAATGTTCCACAGAACTGAAATTCATTTGAAGTCTAAAAGGCAAAGAGAAAAAGAGAAGCTTCTGTAACATGGAGATTTAGCCAGTTTCTTACTATGTCTCTGCCAATTACGCATTCTGGAACTGGTGAAATAACCACAGGGTACATTTGGGGACACAGCAGGTGTGGCATGACACAGGTGCAAGGTAAAACTCCATTGACCAGTTAATCTACATAAGCCCCTAATCTGATGGGTTGACCAAACTGACATACTGAATGTCCTGGAACTGGGATCATTTTAGATACAGTATCCAACAACCCACAGAATTCTGATCACTTTTCCCCAGTGTACCTTCATACTGGGAAAATGCAGCAGGTCCCCTTGGGGGAGGTTATAAGACAGCATACCATGTACCAGTTAGGTGGTGCAGAAGGTTTTATTGTCAAGGAAGCCTGAACCCCATTTCCTCAGGGGGTTCTAAGTCTGTTTACTGGATCCAACAGCACATTGACACAGTGGCTGTGACTGTCTGTGGTTCGTGGTAGACTCTTATTTTTTCCCTTGCCTCTCACATCCCTTGTATGACTACTCATGGCCATCTGCCTCCCCTGGACGCTTTAAAGTTACAGTTAGATTAAATCTTAATTGAATCTTACACACCACTCAGAAGTGATCTACATGCAGACATTTCTAACAATAGTTTGACTTAGGATCTTTGACACTTACGTTGTTGAAAAAGCTAAAATTTCTTCAGTATAATTAATATGTCACTTTTTGAATTTTGATCTTTCTGACATAGATGTGTGCAACATGATGCCCTCTTTCACGGTTGGGCAGTGCAGAGGGAGGCAGCTCCCAGTCAGCCACATGGTCACAAGTGTGACAAGAAAATGCCACAGTGTATGGCACAGGGTGTGGCCAGCATTATCTGGATAGAAGTATTCTTCAAATTACGTAAAATACTCAAAACTATTTCAAATTGATATTTTATAAGATTTTCCCCCCAAGTTATGGAGTACCGCAAGCGTTCCAAGCAATACTGTATGTGGCGTATGGTGGGACGTTTAACAGATTACATATATGTAATGCATCCTCAATTCATGCTGATGATTTAGAATTTGTGTGTCAGGTAATATAGAATTGGCTTAACCACGCAAGCTGAGAAGCATGTGTGAAGGATCTTCCCTTCCTACATGAAACACCACACTATATTTCATACAAAACTAAAGGGATTATGAATACTGGATTTAAAAACCACTGAATAGTTCCCTGTCTCCTGAAAGTAATAAACATTTAATAGGAGTTTCAGTAACTATTTTTCATCCTTTCAATTATATTTCCCTTAATTATTGAAAGATATGCCCTATTTCAAAATAATAACCTACAAACATAATTTAAACTTTAATCTCTTAGTGGACTGGAAATGTTGAAATATAAGATTTGTTTTATATTCAAATAAGATGCAAAGATTAATAAAAATCTAATATGGCTCTCTGTGTTGCATATATGAGAAAGAGAATTTAGGATAAATTTTATGGCAAGAAAATCATAAGACAGCAGAGAAGTTGAAAAGAATATATGATCATACACTCTTCAAGGAAAGAGACATCGCCACATTCATCAGTGAGAGGTATAAATCACCACGTAACAAGGAGAAAATATGCTCTAAGTCAACTAAACAGTGGCTAATTTCTGACACACAACTGTTGTGCATCAATTCCATTTGAAACTTCACTCAAGAGTAAACTCTTTCTCTCAAGCAAATATATTACCTTCCTCACCAGAAACACCACAAAAAAATCAAATTTCCAGCAGTAATGTCCAGATATAATAACGAAAAATTGATCAGAATAATCCCACAATAAATATGATTTTTTGCAAATATTTACATAGAGCTGTAGCTGGGCATGGTGGTACATGCCTATAATCCCAGCACTCAAGAGGCGGAGGCAGGAGGATCGTTGAGAGTTTAAGGCTAGTCTGGGATACAAAGTGAACCCATAACCAGCCTGAACTGCATATCAAGACCCTGTCTCAAAAAGACAAAAACAAATTTAGTAGAACTGTGTCAGAAGAAAAAGTAAAATGGCAAAGAAAGGAAAAATTCAGCAGTGTGGACTGAAGAAAATGTCACCTAAATTTTGGGAATTACAGCATAGTTACATGCAGAAGAGACACACAGTATTCTGTAGACATTCCTAGTGACAGCATTGGAAAGCCTAAATAGTCAAAACAGGGGCAGGAAAGGGACAGGAGGAGTGGCTGTCAGAATGGAAGACAAAGGAGAGCAAAATATCTCGGCTATTATAAAGTAACAGCACTTTAAAGAAAAGTAGAAGGTATTAGTTCACTTTTGTTACTATAATAAAACAGCTCAGGTTGGTCAACTTTGTAGATAAAAAATATTTTGCTTCCAGTCTTAGTCCAAGACTGAGAGCTTCTCTCCGTTGATAATCTTTCTTCTTGTCTGAGTACATCCCAACTCCAAATGCCCTACAATCAAACCAAGCTTCCATTCCTGTAAGACTGCAGGAAAAAATTAAACTCCAATGCAGGAAACCTTAAGGACACACTGTGCTATATAAAAACAAAGACATAACAGATGCATTTTTTTCTTTTTCTTTCTGCTTGTGAGTAGAAAATAATGCACTCCAAATGTTCTTGGCATATTGAAATCCCATGGTCTTCTTTAATATTTAGCTATTTAAAATATTTTGACTTTAGTGTGGTGCTTGTTGACAGACATGGGTCTAGTTTTAGTCTTTGGCATGTGAATGGTAAGTTTTCCCAGCACCATTTATTAAAGAGGCTATCTTTCATCCAGTGAACATGTTTGTCCCCTTTGCCAAAGATAAAATGGTTGTGTGTGGTAGTGGTTGTGGCTGCATCTTTTAGTCTGTTCCATTGATCTTCAAGTCTGTTTTTGGCAATACCATGCTGCTTTTATAACAGTAGCTTTGTAGTATAACACCTGCTAATCCTTGTCATCTTGTTTTAAAATCTTGTATCATTTTTATTGTTTTTGTGTTGTTTTATTTTTGTCTTCATTGTTGCTATTTTGCTATTTTTTTCTCTTTAGAATAAAACATAAACAAAAACCGAAAAAAAAAATGAAAATAAATCCCCAGCCTCAGTACAACAGAGGTACTATTAGGTAAGCTGAAACCATGCATATGAGGGCAGAAGAGCACACTCCCCCATGGGCTACTCCCTCTGGACGTCTCCAGTTCATTTTGCCTTGCACCTAGCAACACCAATCTCACCAAAAACGTCACCACCTGTTTTCTTTGGGCATGTACAGGTGTCATTAATCTTCAGGCTTTTTGTAGTATAAAAAGAATATCGGCTGTGTATTTTTCTGGTGTCACATTTCGCAACCTTTCTGTGAAATCACTGCAAGGTTCTCATCTGCTAGATGTCAGTGAAACTTGAGAGAAAGGGAGAGGCAGCACGGAGATTTCTGTGGAAACTTTCGGGCTTTATGCTCTGGGTAGTATCTCCTGATGACAGATGAAAGAAATGAAACCACAGATATAGCAGGTGTCACTAAAGTGCATTTTAAATGGAAAAACAAAAGCAAGTTTCAAAGGTAAATTCAGAAGGAGATATACACGAGTGCAGTGGAAGCGAAAAGAGAATGCACAACACAAAATAAAACAAGGAAAACGAAGGGAAAAATCATTATGTATAAGTAGAAAAGATTAAAAGGTGGTGAGTTATGAACAAGTAAAAAAGAAATGTATATGATATAATCAGGGAGGCTGTTAATACTCTACCTGAACAAAATTAACTATTTTAGTGAAAACACTCTGTTTTTATTTTCTTTGAATATACATATCTATTATTCGATTATTAGCATAGGTAAAATTAGTAGAAATTAATTGTAAACTAGGTAAAATATTAGAATCAATTTTTGATGATAAAACAGTTTTCAGGTAATAAAATTAATTCTTCTGATTTGTAAAGCTATCTATACATTTGTATTAGCACGTGTGTTTCAGTTCTATAAGTCCGGGAAAATCACAGAGGGAAAAGAGGCTTAAGACATATTTAACAGGGGAGCAGAGATGTAGCTCAGGGGCCCAGCACCTGCCTGGCAAGCACAAGGTCCTGAGTTTGATTCCTGGTATCAAAAAAAATAGACCTAATTAAGAGACATTGGAAAGGTCAACAGAAAACTGGGATTTTCCCCCCTTTAGATTTCCTACAGTTTTCACAGTGTGACTCAGGAAATGCAAACATAGTTGAGAAGAGCAATGTAATAACTTCATTAATAAGCAACCAAGCACCCATAGAACTAAAGTATTGCAATGAAAATGTAAATATATTACCTAGGAAGACCATAATGAAAATTCTAATTTCTTTTAAATAGTGATGTTAGTGATGAGAAGACTGTGTGAGACAAGGAAAAAGAGACTGGAAGGAATATACAAACCTACTGCTCAGTTTTATATTATTATTGTATCCACTGAGGTAAGGCTTAAAAATGAAAATGCATGACATTAATGTTGTCCCAAGAAGCAAAAAGAGAAATATACAGAGAAATTAAGGGGAGGCAAAGATGAGGGATATATTCCAAAGCCTGGTGTGACAGAATTTGGCAGACTGGAGACCAAACCTGCCTCTCAGCTTAACAGGTAGGTAGGTTGAAGAGCAGGTGAGTGTCTGAACTTTGAAGGTCATCTGTTACTGAGTTTCTACTTGTTTGAGGGAGACTGTCTTTTTTATTTGTACTAGTCAGAGGTCCTATCCTCATAGAGACGATATAGAACACTCACAGCTCAAGAAAGAAAGCTTGTTTGGCTTATGGTTTCTGAAGGTTTAGTCCATGATTGGCTAGTTCCAAAGATGCAGATGTGCCTGGAAAAAGAAAGGTACCAATCCATGACAGTGAAGAAGGGGAGAGAATGACAGATATATCTACAAGTGATGTAGTGGTCCACCTTCTTAGAACAGGCCACAAATGCTAGGAACACATTCAGCTATGAACTCACCAGTAGGCGAACTGGTGAGTGTGAACCCCAAACCACCCCTGAATGGATGTGACACTTTAGGTCTCAACCAGAAAATTCCACCCTTGGCCTCCAAAAGCTTATGTCCATTTCCTTATACAAAATGCACTTAGGCCATCTCTAATGGACTCAAAATCTCCTCAGTTCCAGTATTGCTCACAAGTCCAAGTCCAAAGTCTTTTCTGAGACTTAAGGCAAATTCTTGTCTGTGAGCTCCTGTAAAAATCGCAAAAAGTCAAAGGCTTCCAACATAAAATATCACAGAATAAATATTCTCATTTCAAAAAGGAGGAAAGTAAATTGAAGAAAATTGGACCAGATCAAGTGCAAAACTCTACTGGGCCAACCAGGAAAACAGTAAAACTCACAGCTCTGTGTTCAGCACTCAGAGACAGGGACATGTGAAGTCCAGATGTTTCAGCGAAGCACATCCCAGGAGATTTGCCACTTTCAGATCACATAGCCTCTCTCTTGGGCTTGCTCTGCACAATGCTTGCAGTTTTCCTCAGGGCATTTTTCATATTTCTGGCATCTTAAACTTTTCAAAATCATTAAAATTATGACTTCACTTCCATGGTTTTATTCATCACTCCTTTATGAAGTCCCTGCACATATGAAAATCTGGTTACACCATAATTGTCTGGTCTGTCAGTCCTTTTTAAAAATACTGGTAAAATCACCTCCAAATTCACAACACATGCACTCTGTAAGCCTGCAAAATCAGCACCACATGTGTGATACCCAGTTCTTCTACCAGCTCAAACAATAGCTGAACCTTCTTGGAACATGGCGGCAATAGATTTGGGGCTGCTGAATGTAGAGACACAGTACTCTATGTGATGTTAAATAAGCAGGGTATCCTGAGGATTCTCCTCCAAAGTAAATTATTTAATAGGAGTTCACCATTTTATACCTTTGAGTTTGTGATGGAGACAGTTTCAGAGATTAGTGAAAGCACCTTTTCTGTATTCCTGGTTCAAAGTTCTTGCCTTCTATTCAATGGACTAGTCCTCTCAGCAGGAACACTCTCCTTGGCTTTAAATTTACATGCACTTCATTCCTAGACCATCAGTACATTTTTAACATCCCTTCTTGAGTGTTTCTTTCTTGTAGTTCTCACTGTAGATCTGGACAAAAGCAATGGCTTGACTTGGAATGTTCTATGAAAGATCAAGTATCTCATCACCTTCAAATTAAAGCTCACATAGAATCAAGAGACATAAAATGTAGAGTATTTCTTTACCATAATGTAAACCAAGTGCTGTCTAGTCCAACTCCCAAGGGAGTATTTATTCCCAATTTAAACCTCCTGAGCCTGGCCTTTACTGTCTATATTTATGTCAGCAGCCTTGTCTTTTATTCCCTCATCAGAATTACCCAGTAATCTATGCTTACTCCTTTCTAGGATTTTCCAGCTTGATTTCACAATATTTTCCAAATGCCTCTCAAAAACAATATCCTAAGACTTCCAAAACACATGAGAGGATGTAGTCACAGCAGTGATGCCCCTTTGGTCACCAATATCCTTTACTAGTCAGCTTTCCCACTGCTGGACAAGGCACCTGACACAATATGCTGGCTTCAAGGCAAAAACAGATCAGAAGAGCCCAGCCAAAGAAAGAAATGCAGTCAAAACAATAGGGAGAGAATGAGAGATTGAAGCTATTCCCTCCCAAGACACATGCCCAGTAATCTGCCTTCTATGAATTCATCAGTTGATTGATAGGCTGATGACTCATTGTTCCATAACCCAAACACATTTGGAAAGCCCTACCTATAAATACATATAAAATTTGGAACAACTTACAAATAAATAATGGAACTCTTCTATTGCAATTTTCGCCAGTGATATAGCTCAGCAGTTCAGGCGAGGTAGTGAATTTAATTCCCAGTACCAAAACCAAAAAAGCATCCCACCTACTGGATGATGCTCACGTTGATTATGCAGGGCAACCTAATCTAACTAAAATTCTCCATTTAAATGTTAATGTCATCTAAGTACATTGTCTATGTTGACATATAAACCTAACTACTACAACATTTCTGTCTTTGGTAAAAACCTAAGCATTCAGAAAGTTGAAAATTTGGCTTGCTCCTGCCATCTTGTTTTAAAATAATAATTTAACAAATAATAATTAGAAATCTACTATTGGCCTCTTCCAGGCTTTTGATATGCAGTAGCAAATTTTATTGGCAAACCTTTGCCACTATGCATTATATGTAAGCATCATTGATAGCTTAGTTCTGCAGCAATAACACTTGTAGAAAATTTTTTTTTTTGTAGCAGGAACTCAACTCAGGTCCTTGTGCTTGCCAGGCAGGTGCTTGTGCCACTGAGTTATACCCCTAACCCATGCAGCAATAACATTTGAGTAACTTGGATTTTTGAAACAAAGATCCTATTCCACAATTACAAAAAGATCTTTCTCAGACACTCACATCCTTTTAGTAACAAAACCATTGGCAATTTGTCATAGGTTAAAACACTTATGAATGGTCAGTGAAATGCATATCTCTGAACAGCTATTCAGAAAGCAAACACCATTAAATATCTATGAAATGTCACCAAATGACACTAGGGAGATATAAGTTTTGAAGAGCTTGTGTATATGAAATCTTTGTCAATACTGTGAAATGGTCTATAGTACTTAGTACAGTAATATACAACTAGAGTATTACAATTTAGCATTGTACTATATGATACTTAGTGGGGTACACTGTTTTAGGAGGATCTTGAGTGTTCCCCAGGGGGCATGAACTACCAAGAAGTGGCACAAACTTTAGAAGACACAGCCTAGCAGATGGTAGTTAAGTCACTGTGTACACGCCCGTTAAAGGGAAATGTGGAGCTAAAACTCTTCTCACAGTTTTGTTGCTGCTATTTGGATGAATCTAAAAAATAATTTCTTCTGGTGACAGGTGAAGATGTAATATTACCTTGAACAAACCTCATGTAAAGATTTTGATATTTGTCTTTTTAGTTGCTATTTCAGCAGAAAGAGGAGGCAGGTTTTCATGCAGGGTCAAACAAAGGGCAGCAGCCAGTGAAAATAACAATGAATTATTGAAGTGTTCTGAAGCTAAGGAGAACTTGCAATGAGTTTTAGATATTTGAAGTAAGGGCGGGTTCCTAAGGGAAAGCTTGCAATGCTGCTTACAGTGGGTTACAATTGTTAAGAACATGCTTCCTTTTTTTTTTTTTCTTTTGCACAGATTTTCCTCAGTTCACAATATCTCAAAATAAAGAAAGGGGAAAAGAACAAAATATATATACAAAAGATAGTTGAGATAGTTTTACAGCTAGCTTCTCTTAGCGCCTTGAACAAAATGCTTTGTGCTAATAATATGTAGGCAAGAGACATGCTTATATCTGGTGCTCCGATTAACTAATACAAAGCAACAATCTGTAGTGTAACAATGATTGTAACTGTCCTCTTAACCTGTTTCATTGTTTGTTTATCTTTTTTCTCTTTAAAATAAAAAATAGAATACACTCCAACACTAGTGAAGGGACCGTCACATACCTGAGCGAGCACTTGGCCGTCCTGAGAGAGTACAGGAGGTGAGTTGTTTTTATGTAAACACATACCCTGACAGGATTTGTATGGAAACATACTATAAACTGGAGAAAACTATTCAAATGCTGATTCCTTGATCACCTTAGAATTCCCTATGCATATCTGTGTGAGAAGGCTGACAACACTGGAAGCAGAGATCCAAAGGCAAAGGGTGGGGGGGAGAGCCCTTCCAAGTGGGGACATCTCTGTCCTCCTTCCCTCTGCCTACTATTCTAGCTGCTGACCTATTCCTTAGTGCCACCCACATCCTCGTGGGTGTCTGGCCCACAGTATATGGGCTACTTGTCAATCTTACACAGACATAGTCAGAATTACGTTTTATTTCTTTTTTTTTTTTTTTACTAATTTGCAAAGCATCTTAAGGTATTTAAGTGACCTTAAGGCCACACAATGAAATACTATTGAGCCATGTATAACAGTCAACTCTGTTACAGCATTTGTAACAGCACGGATGGAACTGGTCATCATTATCTGAACTATGAGGTATGGAAAGATGAGTGCTGCATATTCTGACTCGTGTGGAGAATGGTGGTTCTCAGAGGCTGGGTTAGCAGTGGAGGAGGGTTGAGGAAAAGGGGATCCATAGGTTCTAAGCACAATCTGATAAGAGCAAGAAACCGAGTTTCTGTTGCAGACTGTGCTATAATAGATGCTGGAGGAGATAAATATGTTCAGCCTGATTTAACATTGTGCAATATACATGTATTGAACATTGCAGAGAGATTCCATTGATATGTAAATCTTCTATGTGTGCAGATATTAAAAACACAAATACAGCATTTATTACATGAAGTTTTGTAAATATGGATATGGAGGTACTTTTACAATTATATGCCATTATTCATTTTTCAAATTTTCAAATTATCCAAATTTCCAGGAAAGGTAGCAGGAAGTACTAAAGGTACTACTTAAAGGTAGTATTTAGCTTTAGCAGGAACACATCAGAGCTTGGTTTGGAATCAAATACAAAGGAGATAGAGGCAACTGAATAGTTATACAAATATATTTTCTTTTTAAAAGAATCTATGATTCAGATAGGTGGGGAAAAACTATGAGTTTTGAGAAAAATTTCTGTATTCTGTCATCTGGGAACAAAAGGACTAACAAATTAGTTACTTACAGCCCTATAAATAACTAAATTTATAGTAATCCAAAAATATCCCTTCTATCCTAATATATATATATATATATAATTCATGAATATATATACACATTGTATATATCATATATGAATCTTACATGTATCCTACATATGTATCCTACATATGTATCTTTTTGTAGAATCTCTGCCCAGAAAAATTTCACCTCATTTAAAATTAGTCAACAGAGGAAAATAAGCTCAGGATTTTTATTACATAGTAAATAGAAATGGGAAAAAAGAACAGAAAAAAGGAAAATTTAATACCATTCATCAGAATTGTATTCTGAGCAAAATATAGTCACCCGTGTAACTCACAATTATATAAAACAAGTAAGAAATTCATTGTTGATGTAGACAAAATATATATAAAATATACGGTAAGGCAATAAGATGTAAAATATTTTCTTAGAAATTAAAATGTCAAATAATGGGAGTAAATAGCACTTTGAAAGCATTGGCTGGGCAAGGGGACTGAACAACCGGCACTAAGAAACATTTTGGAGAGAAAATTGAGATGACAAAGAAAAATAATACTGGTTTTAGAGGATTTTTAAAGGATTTTTGACAGATTTGGAAACTATTCCAAAGTATTTTAACATATGCATAACTGGCAATCTTTTAAGTCAGGGTATAAAGTAGTCAAAGAAAGATTTTAAAAGGCCCTAATGAATCTTTAAACACAAACATAGCTCAAAATGACTAAATGTAATCTTGAAAACTTTCGAACTCCTAGAAGAGAACATAAAAAATTTTAGGTGTCTTAAAGTTGAAAGACACCTTTTAGATTTAAACCCAACCACATGGTTTATGAAAGAAGTTGGTTGCTTAGATTACAATAAAGACAGGCAAAGAACTGTAAAAATTGAACAGTAAGAAAACAACTAGATTTTTAAGAGACAAAGACCTGAAAAAAGACCTCATCAAAAACAGAAAGACACATGGAAGTAAGCACGTGGAAAGATGTTTCACGTCCCTGTCACCGGGAAAGCATAAACTGCAAAGCAATGAAGACCCACCGTTGTGTGTTACAATGACTCAGCTCTGAAACGCCGAACACAGCACGTGCTAGCGAGGAGCGGTAGGAATTCTTACTTACTTGCGGAGGGGTTGTAAAATGACATGGCACTTTGGAAGACAATTTCTTAAGAGACTAAATACCTCCTTACCACACATTCCAGCAGTCATGCTCCTAGACATTTACTCAAAGTGCTTATAAACATCTGACTTCAGAAGGACACCTGCACTACTGTTGTGGTAGCCCTATCTATCTTACTATAAATTGGAAGCAACAAAAATATTCTTTCTTGATAAATGACTATATGAACTGTGGTAGATCCAGAGAGAGAGAAAGAGAGATTTTTAAATAGCTAAAAGAAATGATCTACCAAGTTATAAAAAGACATGAAGGAAACTTACAGGAGTATTCCCAAGTGCCAGAAGACACTGGAAAGGTTACCTATTACATGAACCCAATTATACGAAATTCTGAAAACAGCAAATCTATGACAGTATTTGGAAAATTATTGCACTGCTGGAAAGGATCTGCAGGATGAGCAAAAACGGTAGAGCAACTACTCTACGTGATACTCTAATGGTGGGTACCAGTCATTACAAATTTGTATGAATACATGAGTGCTCAATGCTAACAGGAAAGGTGGTGTAAAGGATGACTTTGAGAACCAATGATGCATCCACTTACGTAAAACAATTCTAATAAGTGCACTGCTCCTCTGCAAGCTGCCGATCATGGGGGCAATGCCTCTCTGAGAAGAGGGATTTATGGGTACATTCTGGACTTTCTGCTCAATTGTTCTAGGAATTTAAAATTCCTCTGAAAAACATGACATGATTCCACATACTTTAGTCTTAGGAGAAAACTCAAATTTGCAAACAAAAAATTGTTCAATGTTACTGGGGAAAACGAAGATGTTCATATTAACACATGGCACTAGCATTACTGAAATTCAAATAAAAAGAAAAACATTTGTCTTGGTTACTTTTCTCTCCTTGCTGAGACAAAATATCCAACACCCAAAATGAAGGAAGGAAGGAAAGGTTTATTTAGCTTACAGTTTGTGGAAGTTTCAGTCCTTACTTGGCTGGTTCTGAGGCAGAGTGGCACATGGCAGAGGGCAAACGTTCATGGTGGCAGAGCACAGCAAAAACAACCAGCAAAAGGAATGGCTGCAAGCAGCCCCTTTCTGTCCCTTACATTGTAAACAGGCTAACCCCACCCAGGGGCATGTAGCTCTCACACCATCTCCATGCCCTCCTCTTCCACAGGCTCAGGATGTATACAAAGTAAGCACCTTGGCTGAGTCACTCAGCCAAACCTCTGGACTCCCCAAGTTAACACAATGTATCAAACATAACAACATTGTACCAACGAATTACAACTCATCAGTTCAAATCTACAAATCTGTAATAAACATGGAGTTACCCTGTAAAGGTTGGTACATTGTGTCAACTTGAGCAGTTTAGAAGTGTAACTAAGTAACTCAGCAGTGCTGCATGCTGGGGTGTAGAGGACACGTCCTGGGTGGCTATTTATGGTGCAGGATATTATAATGGTTGATACATTGTGTCAACTTGAGAAGTTTAGAAGTTTTACTAAACTTAGTAGGGGGACAGGGTCCCTACTTTGTAAATGTCCTGAGCCTGTGCAAGAGGAGGGCAGGGAGGTGGTGTGAGTGCTACACTTGCCCCATGGTGGGTAGCCTGTTTACAGTATAAGAGAGGAAAAGCCATTCATTTCTTCCTTTTTGCTATTGATTATGCTGTGTTCCCCTGCAGTGAACTGTTGCTCCTCTGCCATGCCACCCTGACTTGGAGCCAGCTGATGCCATACTGAAACCTTCCCAACTTGTGAACTAAATAAACCTTTCCCCTCTTAATTTGGAGCATTTGGTACTTTGTTCAGCAACAAGAATAAAGGTACTAATACATACACATTACTGAAATATTGTATGAAAGACAAAACTCATTTTTATAATACAATCATGGATAAAATCTAAATTCTATCAATTTAACATATTAGATACATTATAATTAATTTACATAATGATACATTATGTAGATTTTTAAAGAAACATTGTGCATGCTATAATACAACAGATTCCCAGCTATATTTTACATAAAAAAGAATTCAAGAGAAATATATGCACCCACACACTCACACATATATTTTATCCTTCTAGTTTTCTTGCCCTGAGAATAAGATTTCTTGCTGGGACAAAAAGCTCCAATACTTTCATATTAAAGGAGAAGAGTGTTATTTTATCTCTCAATGTGCTAAATTTCAGTTGCCTCTAAAGCAGATATATCACTGGGGAATGGGCAGCCAAGGAAAGCTACTCAACTTAGGACACTAGGAAGTGAAGAGCAGAGAAAGGTCCCACGATAAGGGACCAGGGAATAGGCAGTCCCCAAAGTCATAACCCCATGATCCACTTCTACTTCCTCATAGCCCACTAAGCTATGAACTCATCTGTGAGTCAACCACTGGCGAGATTAGTGCACTCAATCCAATCACCTCTCAGGAGTCTCTTGACCCAGTAAAATGGCTAATTAAAATTAGCCTCCACCATCATGTAAAGCTTTCCTTGGAGAAAACACTTGTGAGGAGAAAGGTAGAAGGAAATTTTCAGGCATTAATATAGATCTGCACTCATGAAGATAGGAAAGGATTGGTGTGGAAGGTCTGCATACTCCAGAAAAGCTTTCCCCAAGTCGATGGGTAATGTTTTGGGCAGAGCCACCACGTAGGGCAGTTTCATGTTTCACAGTAATGACAACTTGTTCAGACAGTGGCTGAAGACGGTGGAAGCTTGGACACTGTGACATGGGGAGTTTAGGCTTCAGCTCTGGGGCTGTCAGCTCATTACAGCCCCTGTAGCAGAAGTCCACAGTGCCTGGTTTTTATACTGCCCTAATCAGGACATTTTATGAAAAAGATCAATTGTTAAATGCAAGTTTCTATTGAATGCACTAATCCAGAGCTCACACATGCCCCTGTTGAAGAGCATAACAGGACAATCTGTATATGCCCTAGTCATATCCACAAAGTTCCTTTTGCTATGTCCTTTATTTCATTTTTTATTTTTTCTTCAGCTTGTGCGCAGTACTTATAGTGACATTCCACATAGCAGAATTGGTAAGTGCATAACATATTATAACCGTCTTTCCTTCCCCAGTCACTGGGTTGCCTTCCCTTTTAGAAAAGGTGTATTTCTCTTATATATGTTTATTTTGCTCATTATTTATACTTTGAGTTTCTCATTAAGAAGAAACAATGTGATATTTAATCTTGTGTGTCTGGTTTACTTAACATTAGTGTCTCAAGGTGCCATATCCTTAAATGGTAAGATTTAGAACAGGATGTTTGAGAGGATGGGTCACACCTTCTAGTCCCCTGACCACATAAACATGCTGTTGGTCCTCATGTAGCAATCCATATACATTGTCACTTCAGGATACCTTTTGTCCACCACTGTGAATAAGGATGTATATGCAATAATTCCTTCTACTGGGAGGATTTTTTATCTTTACCATCTTTCCCGTCTACTTTTCATGTAGTGGTACTGCAGCTTTCCAATTTTGCTTTTCACACATGCCCTCAGACCACTTTGCAATGCTCCAGATTATCTTTCTCCTCCTTCAACAGTTTCTAAGGCCTTCTTACCATGTGGCCACAAAAACAACACTAGAACTAAATCCTGCAGCTTGCTCAGATGTCCTCATCCAATACAGGTTCAAAGCGGTGTATAAGTCATTCATTGTAAATCCTTTAGCCATTAGACTCATCTCTATATTCAATTTAATGCTTGCAGCAGGACACAACCTCCAGTGGGTGCACTCACTGGGACTATTTGGTGACAAACGGTAGCAGAGGGAAACTTTCCTTTGATATTGTGGATTTCATGTGAACACAAACTCTTCCTCATAACTGTAATGGAAAAGCTAATATTTACCAAGCCAATGATGGTACCCTTTGTGTGTATGGTGCCATTATGCCTAAGATTTGGTTAGAGTGCTATCTGGAAAACTATGTCCTCACAGAAGCTGCATTAGTGCTTGCTAGTTGATTAAGACTGAAAATCTACAGTCATCCCCAATGAGCATGTTTTTTCTGCAGGGACAGGATTGGAAAATGCAACAGGGATATGATATAGACAAGCAGCTGTGTGTGTCCGAGGCCTGTTTGATGGGATTCGCCTTTACAATCTTCCCACTGACAGACTATTTCTTTCTATTTATCTTCTGTGGTTGGTAGATAGGTTTAGAGATTTTTGTTTGTTTTTCTCATTTTCATAGGTCTTACAGCATGGTCTAAGTAAGCACACAACGTGGGGATTCTTCTAACTGATGTGTGTCCATTCTAAATAAGCATTTAGACCAGATAAATGAATATCCAGTGGCTTTATGGATTTTCCAGGTCCACCTTGTGCCAGCTTTTTTTTTTTAAATCACTTTATAATTTTGGTCTTATAAAATTCCACTCATAACAGGAGAGCCACAATAGTTGTTTTAGTCTCTTGGCACAAATGTCAAATAAGATCTTAAATGCAATAATTCTTGAAATATCTGAATATTCTGCTTTCCCCAGATTGAAAGAATCATCACAGTATATACTTCCCATGGTGCTGTTCTTACCGTGACACAACACTTGTCATTGATTAGTGGGGTGGGCTCCACATGTATATGGTAGTTGCCATTTGAAATTGAAAAATATTTGCTATTGATGAAATGAATACCTTCACGTGCCCTCATACTCTTATGCAAAGATACTCTAGATTAAATGCAAGATATTTTTGATGAACCAGCAGTGAAAATCGGGTGCAAATTTCCTTGTTGATAATATTGTGATATTTAACTACATTGTTGCTACCTTAAATAGGAAATGCACGGAGTGGTTTACATTCCTCTCTTTAGTGTGGGAGCCGACTTTTTTCTTTGGCTAGCAGACCGGCTCTGCTCAGCTTGTTCATGTGACCAGTGCCTGTCGTCTGTGGTCCCCACTGGCCTTTGCAGTGCATCTCCCCTGTGTCAACAGAGAATCTAGGGATGGCGAGAGCACTGTGAAAGCACAGCTATAGGAGGGCCAGGATTTTTATAGCACAAACTGAAAGGAATGAGGTAAAATTGTAAGTATCAGAACATTTGGTTTAACAAAAATGATGAGAAGAGAGAAAAGGTCTGAAATATAGGACATACTGAGTGCTAATGGGAAGCTATCGAGGTATATTCCATGAAAATGGGACAGCTTAGAAAGTATATGACAATGGTCCCCCACTGTCTGTAAGGGTACGGTGTGTAGCATTTACCCTACGATTTTCAGGTAACTTTGAACTGATACTTATGAATTTGTAGGTTAGTTGATATCTACGTGAAAGTAGGATTATACCACAAAAGCCTTCCAGGTGCTTCTGTAGCTCTTAAATTGTGAAACTTCACACCTATGAAATTAAATTCAACTTTGTTTAAAGAAAAGCCATGACATAAACACCAAGAAATAGCATGTTTATAGGTTTTGGTAATACTGAAAGTATGATAGTAATTTATTTTCTGACATTCCATTTTTTTCAAGAGTTATAAACAAACTCATAAATCAATGAGTTTCAGTTGCTTTTATGTATGAATAAAGTCAGAGTCTCAGAGAATTCAGCTACTCACTTTAAGTGCAGATAGTAAAAAACTACCATCTCAATTGAAAGTATATTTGAATTTCATACATTTAATGATATTCTACATTAAATGTATCTATAAAATTATATTATTATGCTAATTATAAACGCTAATAATTTACATTTATTTTACTCTCCAGATTAATATATTATTTCCTTCAATCTGTCAAAAAGTGTATCTGTAAATACAAAAGATGTTTGTTACTATACTAGACATAGCTTACAATGAAGCAGAGGGCCCAGGCATACGTGTCAGTAGCACAGTGCCTGCCAGGGAAGCGCAACGTCCCGAGTTCAGTTCGCAGTATGAAAAAAGACAAAGAAACAAACAAACAAACAAACAAAAAACATACAGTGAAGTAGACACCAAGACATGGTAAACAGGTTACATAAAGTTGTGCATTTAGGAAGGAGAGGGACCTGCCAGAGAAAGATTGTGTCTCTTAGCAATTCTAGCATTTGCGTAATGATTCATGTGTGATGCTCTGTAAAATAAAAGTTATGTTTTGTCATTTGTCACCCATAATCACACAAGTAATTTGGAAATAAGCTAATGTTTATTGAATTAAGACGTTTGATAATGAATTATTTAAGTACAAAACTGAAATGTAACGTACTTACTACGTAAAGTGGTTCCATATTCCAATTAATTTAGTCTAAACCCAGGTTCATGTTACTTACCAATTTTGTGCAATGTTGACCTGATTTCTTAAACTTTCTAGATCGAAACTCTCTCATCACTAAATCGCCAGATAACAATTCTACCTACTTCATACTTGCCTATGTGATTTCATAGACCTACTATATCACAAAGGCCCAAGTGTTGCCTGGCAACAGTGAGGTTTTAGCAAACATCAGTAGGCATTGTTGTTGCTGTTGTGTTTGTTTCAATATGTTTTATGGAGATATATGTTGTTTGGGTTCTTTAACAAAATTGGAGTTTCTCAATTTCACATCTGTGTAGAATGCAATCTAAATTACATTTGGTGGAGCAAAAATAAAATGCAGCTACTGTGATGTATATATAAAGAAATGATGACCAGAAATGTTACTGGCTTTGTCACAGATAATACTCTTTTGTGATGCTCTGTTGTCTTGTCACTGCTTCTCAGTAATCGCAAAGTAATTATTTGTAAAGCATTTACTTGAAGATAATAGAGAAGCTTTTACATTCGCTTATACTTCTATGAACGTAATTGAATTTTTAAAGATGCTATTTAAAAGTGTAAGCCTTTATTTTTATTAAATTTTCAAAGGTAATTTTGTATAAATGAGGTGTAATTGTATTTTTCAGTTTAAAATATAATCGTAAGAAATTATATGACTTCGACAAATACCAGTTATATAATTCATGAAAAAAGCCTTCAGTACACTTAATTCAGATTTTCAGAGCATTTAGCCTCTCCCTGTTAATGTATTAAATGATCCAAAACAGCACTTTCTCAAGTATTGGAAAACTTATAATTAGACATGTTTTAAACTCCACAGACTGAGAACAGTACATATTTATTATGAATTTAATAGTTGAAGAGAATTTTAGAGATTTGAGTTTGTCTTTTGCAACTTATTCCTTGATTTATAATGAAATTTGATTTGGTTAATAAGGGTATGAAAATGATTTTATGAAGCAATAATGATAATGTTAATAATGATGAATAGAATATTTCAATTTTGCTTTCAAATCTATATCATGTGCACATTATATGAATGTTAAAAAATTGATAAATTTATCTTTAAAATGAAATGAGTATAGAAACAAAAAATTGTACAGATGAATGTACATACTATCCTAAGAATTTTACTATTTGTATTGTTAGAATGACTAAAATAGAAAACCTTTTCTTCAGCCTCAAATGTTGACTGTCAATAAAGATTTAAAATGCTTGTGATGTTTCTGTAATTCAAGGAAAATAACCCTCTGAACATAAAAAATTAACTCAAGATATTCCTAGTTTCTATTCATTATAAAATAGTGTGCCATTGGTTAGGTATAATTCTAATAGGTGCTCTAGTCTTTGAACTCCTTTCGGTTCAAAGTGAGATTTTCATTTCAAGTACAGCATAAATGTTCTGTTTGTAAAAGAGACAAAGGCATCTGTGGAGCTTATGAAATATTTTTGCTTAGATTTAAAATATGCACAAAACAAAAAATTTCTACAATTCAACAACTTCCAAAAGAACAGATGCTAATACTGTGATTTTTACTGTGTGTGTGTGTGTGTGTTTGTGCATGTGTGTGTGTGTGTAAGGATGAGTGTTTATATAACATCTGGTCTTGTTAAACAAAATTAGTTGTCTTTAAAACTGTTATGGTTGACACATTGCGTCAACTTTGGGAGTCTAGAGATTTGGCTGAGGGACTCAGCAGGAAATCAGGGTGCTTACTTTGTATACATCCTGAGCCTGTGGAAGAGGAGGGCATGGAGATTATGTGAGTGGTACATGCTCCCTGGGTAGGGGTAGCCTGTTTACAATGTAAGGGAGGTAGAAAGAGGCTGTTTGCCTGCCATTCCTCCCTTTTGCTGGTTGTTTTTGTTGTGCTCTGCTGCCATGAACGTTTGCCCTCTGCCATGTGCCACTCTGCGTCAGAACCAGCCAAGTATGAACTGAAACCTCCACAAACTGTAAGCTAAATAAACCTTTCCTTCCTTCATTTTGGGCATTGGGTATTTTGTCTCAGCAACGAGAGAAAAGTAAACAAGACAGAATTCGGTACCAGTGGAGTGGGGTCACCAGTGGAGTGGAGTCGTTGCTGTTGCTATACCTGAACATGTGACTCGAGAGCCTTTGGAAAAGGCTTGTAGGAGGAGTTTGGAAATGTTTGGAAGATGTTGCCTGAAAGAGATGCACTAGAACACCTTTGGCTGTTCTCTCTGGGAGATTCTGGTCAGAGCTCAGGAGACCAGAAGCCTGATAGAAATCTTGCCAGTAAAGATCAGGTTCGGGAGGTTTCTGTTGGGAAGGACTGCATTGGTTGTTGGACTCCAGATGATGTATGTTATAGTTTGGCAGAAAGTTTGTCCGCATTTTGCTCGTGTCCAGAGACTTTGCCTAAGACTGAGATTAATGGCGGCAGTGAACTGATTAATCTGGCAAAAGAAATTTCAAGGCAGTCGAATGTTGGGGCAGTGGCATGGCTATTGTTGGAGGCTTTTAGCCAGATTTATATTGAAAATTAAGAGCAAAGAGCCCAGCAGGATGATTTAAAATGTTGTGAGTCTGGCCAGAAAGGAAGCTCCAGTAAAGTGGTGAACAGCAAAGATAAGGCTGAGGAGATCTCTATTGCTGAGAAGGAACAAGAGAATGGAAAAGATGGCCTGAGGGTATCAAAAGAAGCAGCAAGTCTCCACCCTTTGCAGCCTCAAAACTGTAAAGGTGAGAGACCTTGCCTTCAGAAAGAAGCCACAGAGCACCATGTTCCAGAATGGCGGCAACGGCCGCAACAGGTTCCACAATGGAGGCGGCATAGGGAATTTCTTCCTCAGAATTGGATTCAGTGTGCCCAGTGATCCAGGCACTCAACCCCTATGGCCAAGACAGAGGAAAATTTGGCTACTGCTCCAGGTGGCAGTAAACTTTGGCATCGTCCACGTGGCCCTGCTTTAGGTGCATGGAGAATGCAAGAATTCTGAGGTTAAAGAGGCTTCCACGCAGATTTCAGAAGGCCTGGGAGGCCAGGCAGTGTGCCCCTGAGAGGGCAATATGTGAGGCTGTGAGTGTGAAGCAAAAGGTGCCCTGGAGATCTCAGAAGTTTAGAAAAGACAAGACCATGGATCATCAGAGGAAAGCTGCAAAGAAGGAGCAAAACAAGCCTAAGAGAGAAGCCATGGAGGCTGTAATCACAAGAAGTGCCATAGGGGTGGACTCATGCAACCTTTTGGAGCTCACAATGTACCCCAAGTTGCTTCAGATGCTGCATGTGGAATTACAGTACATAATGTTAGTCCTGCTGGATTTTGGACTTGCTTTGGTCCCAATGCTCTATGTTCCTCTGTTGGTACCTTTTGGAATGGTAATGTTTATTTTGTGCCATTGAATTTTGAAAGTGTTTAACTTTTTATTTGTACAGGGGCTTGTAAGTAAAGAGTTTGCCTTAGATCTGGGAAGAGACTTGGGCCTTGGACTTTTTTTCAGAAATGCTGAAACTTTTAGGACTTTGGCAACTCTTAGAGATGGACTAAATGCCTTTTGCATAAAGGGATGTACATGAGTCTTTACTGGGGGAAATGTTGTGGTTCTAATGTAAGATAATGTCTTTGTATCTGGAAACTGGTTTAAAGAAATGTGTCTAATTGCCAAGTTGACAAGGGGTGTAGTGATACATTGTGTCAACCTGGGGAGTCTAGAGGCCTGGCTAAGTCACTCAGCAGTTCTGCATCTTGTGGTAAAAAGAACAGAACCTTACTCTTCTGGCATGCTGTTTATTGTGTTGATTTGAGAAGTTTAGAAGGTTAACTATGTGACTCAGCAGGAAGCAGGGTGCTTACTTTGTACACATCCTGAGCCTGTGCAAGAAGAGGGCATGGAGATTGTGTGAATACTACATGCCCCCTGGGTGGGGGCAGCCTGTTTACAAATGTAAAGGAGGTAGAAAGAGGCTGCTTTCTGCCCTTCCACCCTTTTGCTGGTTATTTTTGCTGTGCTCTGCTGCCATGAACGTTTGCCCTTTGCCATGTGCACTCTGCCTCAGAACCAGCCAAGTATGGACTGAAACCTCCAAAAACTGTAAGGTAAACAAAACTTTCCTTCCTTCATTTTGGGAATTGGGTATTTTATCTCAGCAACAAGAGAAAAGTAACCAAGACCAATACGTAAACCTAAACAATTTGAAAGCCATTATAAATTCAACTGTGGGTTTTACCCTTCACCCTCAACAGAAACTTTCAATTAAAGTTCAGTATGTATGGGCTTGCAGATGTCTTTCCCCAGCCAATACACTTTGTACAAAAGAATGACACAGTATCTGGAGTGTGTCTTTGGAATGCCAGCCATTGATGTAGCAGACGTACTACTGACCCTCACAACATTGTGTGTGAACAGCATAAAGAAGTCTGACCTTAGCCTCTGTTTCACCTTCACTGATTCTCAATATACTTTGTATATAAGTAGAATACTAAATGGAAAATTCTAGAAAAAGATTTCTTAAGTTTTAAAAGTTTTATGACAGAATCTTAGCATAATCATTATATTTATAGTAAATTACTGTTTTAATCTCATCATGTCTATTTTAAAAATAAGTAAAAGAAACATTTAGAGATGGAGTGCTTTGCACATTATGGGGCCTTTGTGCCTCCTCATGATAGACATTTCATTCTAAAATGGACAATGACATTTTCCTAAGATGAATTTCTAGTACTGGGTTTCAAATCTTTCATCTCCTCCTATTTCAACCTTCATGTTAAGAAATAAGAACTTAATGCTTTTTCCCTTTCTTTCCCTCACAGATACATTTGGAGATCACCATGTGTATTTGCTTATCTTAGTAATTCTGTACTTAAATTTTAGCACCAATCTGAATACACACACATCCATCTCACTATAAGTGTTGCTCCCTATCTGTGTTGGTGTGTTTGTGTGTGCATAATGGAAGAGTAATCAGTCAAAGTAAGTATATGATGAAATTTTCTTTGGACTTTAAGATTACTTTAGCACTACACAATGATTCTAACTTCAAAATAGCTATTGTCAGGAGGTAATATTTTATGAAACACTTATGTCAATGAATGGCCAAATGATGCCGAAAGTACCGCAGTTGCATTGGTGCAGAAAGCAATAGAAGATTTGAGTCACTGAAAGCAAGCAGTTCAAGAGCTGTGCTGGATTCTTTTTAAAAAAATCAGTGTTGCAGGATCCAACATAGCCTTTCTCTCATAGGCACATTTGTAAACAGTACATAAATTTAGTTTAAATATTGTTTGAAGTCATTTTTTATGTTTCATTATAAAAATGGCTTGATTTTGTCATTTGATACAAGTTATGAGTTTATACCTTTTTAACATTTAAACGGTGTCACATTAAAAATAATCCGTCAGTATTTAGAATTGGTGAAAGTAGTTTTTATTTTAATGAGAAGAAAAATAGATATAAAAATAAATCAGAGTTTTAAATCGGGCTAATAGGAGAGCAAAAACATTTAATACATTGTATATTTTTATCTTCATAGTAATTACTCAAGGTAAATGATATAGGCATGATACCATGTCCAAACAATATTAGCTCAAATCTCTCTATTCAATGAACTAAGATAAACTAGCCACATAACTATCTTAACTGTCTTGTGTAGATATATATTTTTTTCTTTTCTCTTCTTATCCCTTTTCCTCTATCAGCTTCTCTTTTCTTTTGAACAGTTTGTCCCTAATTCACAATATCTATTTTACATTTTGGATTTTTTTATTTGTTCAGCTTCTCACACTAGTGAGACAATACGATGTTTACAGGTGAAAGTAGTTTTAAGCATTCAAAACATGGTTTCTCCTCTTAAGCTTACATGGTGCTCTGTAGGATTTATATGTTTACTAAAAAGTAAAGCTATTGCAAATTCCCATTTTCTTAACAGCAAAATTTCCCATGATTTTGAGAAAGCTTCTTATTGAATTGTATTATTTAAAAAAATTCTTCATTCTGAGCCACTGAATCATCCCTTCCATAGCATCTCCAGTTTTTCAGAAGTAAAAGGAAGGGAATGTCCTTCACTGGAGAGTGTCTCTGCTTTCTTTGTCAACGTTTAATGCTTAATCCTTGTAGATTTACACAGGACTCTGGAAAAAGTAAAATGATAGTGAGCACCATCAAAACAAGTTTAGTAGCTTCAAATCATTTGGATAAATTCCTTTGAGCTTTTATTTCTCATATGAAGTAGGGACCTTTCCGTTTCCTCATTATTGACACAATAAATGTAGCAGTGAAGTCTCCATCCCCAGCTGGTCTTCTTTCTTGTCTGTCTCACATACTGTTTTACCACACAGAAAGTATCACAGTCCTGTAGTGTCTGAATATTTGAGCTGGTTGGAGGTGTGCCTCCTTCCTATCACTGTGAATTTATTCTTTTGGTACTTTCGATGCCAATGCTTTTGTGCTTTGCTGGAGGCCACTTGGTCTCTGCTTTCTGTTCAGTCCCATTTTAGTGGAGGAACTATCAATTTTTAGTATGACATAAACCATGCAGTTTTCTTCAGTTGTTTGTTCTGGAACATGTTTAGCAAATAGTTCTAAGAAGGCTACCTATGGCCATTTATTCTCTGTATCTACGTATTTTCAGAGATCCCTCCTGCAGTCTATTGGGTTGTGTTGGAAAACCCATAGCTTATTGCAGAAATGGTGAATATCCCTTTTAAATTTATTCTAAGATCCCTTTGTCTGGGACCAGCCTATTTTGAAGACATAGAAGCAATATCTATATGGTGAGAATCTGAGATGCTCTATGAGTCATGGGCATCATTTTTGAAGTAGATCCTCCAACCTCAATGAAGCCTTACAAAGGCTGGTGCATGACTCACACCTTGACTTCAATTAAAAAGATCCTGAGCCGTAACCACTCACCCACATGCTGCTTAATGTGTAACTCACAGAAACTGTGCCTGATTCTTTTAAGATGCTAAGTTCTGTATCATGATATATGGGCCACTTAGACATACGCTGTTATGGTTTTTCCTTATACCTGGGAAATTGCTGGACACTAACACCTAACTCTTGTTTTTGTGAGATGTTGCCCTACCATACCCAGACAGGCTGAATTATGCTCATTTGAACATAGACAATTTCTCAGAACACAAACATTTTTACAAATACTCTTTGTGTCCATGGTGAAACTAACAAAAATTTTTGCTGGACACGGTGGCACACACCCATAATCTGAGTACTCGGGCGGCTGAGGCAGGAGGATTGCTATGAGTTCAAGGCCAGCGTGAACTACAGAGCCAGATTTGCCTAAAAAAAAAAAAAAGAAAGAAAGAAAAGAAAAAAAAAAGAAATTAAGAAGAATATAAAACCACTCTGTAGTCTTGCGTGTGATGGTTCGTTTTAGATGTTTGACTGGATTACGGAAATCCTGATAACCAGTGAAATGTTACTCATCAATGTACCTGTGCAAGTGTGTCAAGAGGAGACTGCCCTGTGACTCTGTGGGATTATCAGGATGAACTTAAGTGTGGATTGCTGCCTTCCAGTTGGCTGGAGCCTGTATAAAACAAGATGGCAAAGGAAAGGTGATATCTGTCTTTCCTCTCCTCTTCTCCCCTTTTGTTCTGCCTCTGCTTCCTCCTTTCCCCTCCCCTCCCTTTCTGCTTTCCTCTTCCTCCTGCCTTGTAATATATTTTAATTTCTTGTTTATCTGTTTTCTTATTTCATTTAATTGTTTCTTGATTCTAAATCCATCTGCAAAAGGTTACATGTAATATGATTTGACTTAAATACAATTATTCAAAACTCAGACATCCAGTCTCGCTAAAGGATTGGAACGTGAATGTTCTACATGTGTCCTAGTTTTAGATAAAAGAATAAGCAAGGCTTCTAATAACCCTGTATTATTATCTGATCCAAAGTCATCTGCTTACTTTGTAAGTTAGAAAGAATAAATGAGCCTAAAACAGTGTTTTGGACAGTTTTTGTGTTATTGCCATCTTTTCAATAGAAGCTTCAGAGATCCACATTACTATATCCCTAGTCTAATACTTTAGTGTCTTTGCAATGTGTAAACATCTAGAATAATTTTAGAGATTTTTTTTTCTGTGAGATGTTGACCCTGAAAGTAGTGGACCAGTATACAGTTGCAAGCTTTCTTTATAGTTGTAAATCTTTCCTTTCCACTGTATATATGTCTGTTCATATGCTTGGTTTTTTCATTGTCTCTCAAGTATTTGACTTTAGAAGGCAAAAGCAGGTTTGGCAGGTAGACCTGCCTTAAGCCTGCTCGTACTCCAGCAGCAAGCTCACAGCCTGTAGCCAATTGTTATTTTTTTATACATCTGTGATTCCTTATTTTGAAAACTGGGGCATAACATAATCCTAAATTATTATCTTCCATATTAAATAAAATTATTCACATGAGATTCTAATCTAAAACTGGTGAATATTGAATTAAAACTTTTAACTTGTCATCTCCTCTTTGCACTGTGTTGCTGACCTCCCACTTCACACTCTGAAATCCCAGCCTGGCTCCATGAAGGCCATGCTTCTCAAGCTTCCGCAGCTCAAGGGCTCACTGTGGCTGGGACCCTAAGGGTGAACATTTCTCGGAAACATAAGCATCTTTTGAATGAAAACACTGGCTTGAATTGTGCAGACTTTGTGGACCTTCCTTAAAGTGCACAGCAGCCTAATACACATCCACCAGCCTCCTTCCCTCTCTCATGTCTCTGGGTCAGACTTAGATTTACCTTGTGTTCTTGTGTTTCTCTCAGGCTCCACAGAGCCATTTTGTTTTGTTGGGTTTCTCTTTTTTTGAGGCAGGGTCTCACTATGTAGCCCAGGCTGGCCTTCAACTCCTTCTGATCCTACTGCCTCAGCCTCCCAAATGCTGTGATTTCAGGTATGTGCCACCATGCCCAGCTGCTCCAAAGAGTTTCCCAGAGTTACACAATTGAAATCTGTTTTCTTCCCATCTTGCAAAGTGATTCTTAGAGAGCTGGGACTTCACACAGCCTGTGATCTTTAGGAGACTTAGCTCTTTGCCATCAAGTTCCCTTGCTGTGACAATGGATGTGCCTAGCTGTATTTGCCTGCCCCGACCCTCTTACCTGGATCATCTTGACAATTAATCTATAGTCAGTAAATAGGCTACAACCAGCTTCCATCAATATTATTCAAAGTATCCTTCCTAAGTGCTAAATCAAATTGCCAGTATTGCCTCCAACATCACATTCACAAGTGAATAAGAAACATCTCCTCATTTAAATTTTATTAAGGAATGAGTAAGACTTCCTGAAATTGTGAAGAGACTTGGAGTAAAACATGCCAAATCCACTGGGGATCAATAGATTCAGATTTTGGAAAAACATTTCACCAAACTGTCATTCAGATTATATTATAGTAATTATTAAAATTTCCTTGTACTATCTTTACACATCTCTGTGCATATGAAAATGTGTCTCAGTTCTTATATGAAGAACTACACACTCTGTGATTTAAATTTAGGAGGAGAATCTCAGGATAGCAAGGGAAAACTGCAGTGCTTCCCAGAGTGAGCCGCCTCTCTTGGAAGTTCTCACACTTTGGTTCCTGCTACTCCAGCAGGAAGGAAATCCAGGAGCACATTGTTTTCCTGTTGAAGTTTTGATATAAGTACATTTCCCAGTTTTGGTGTTTGTACAACTTGGAGGGGAACTAAGCAGCCTATAAAGTAAACAAATGCACATATATTTTAATAAATATTTAAAACAAAACAACTTCAATCAGAAAAAATAAATGAATATGAATACAGGCTTGTGCCAGAATCCATCTGTTACACTGTCACAGAGAGTTTGTTCTAAGAGCTGAAAGGTCCGACTCCATTTTTTACTGGGACATCATGAATTTATGGGGCCTTGAAGGGCTGATAGAACTTTGTAGATGTCTTTTAAAGTTTCCTTTCCACTCCGTTCTGCACTCTCTTTGCCCTCTTCTTCCTTTGATGCCTTTGCTGTGAAGATCAAAGCGAGAGGTTGCAGGAACGCAGGCCGGCTAAGACCTCAGGGCCCTCCGTCCTTTCTCGGTAATTGAGCCAGAATGAAAGCACTCACCGCTCAGGTGAGACCTGCTGGCTACAACAGGTGGGTGACTTGAACTCCATTTGAAGTTCAGTGCTACAGCCCTGATGCATCAAAGCGTTCGTACAATGGGTATGAAAAATACACAAACGCTAGATTGTGGATCTCTGAAAACAGAACATTATGACCTTGACGATGACTTCAATTTATTTTAACTTCAGCATGATTTTGAGAATACAGTGTTTAATCTTTTTGAACTTTCCCAACTAGATGCCTGCGTCTCTTCTGAAGGCCCGTGGTTTCTCGGCCGGGTCCATCAGTGTCAGCCTCGGTCAGTGTCTAACATCGGTGCTAGAGCATTCTCCTTTCCTCTCCGCAGGCCTCACAAGAAAAGGACCGTAGATTAGTGGGGACTTGGAAGGCAGATCAAAACACAGAAACAAGCTCTTTGCTCAGTGGGAAACACACTTCTCCTAAAATACTATTTTCATGGATTTTTTTCTGTTTTTTTTTTTTTATTAGTATATATCTGCAGTACACACAATAACATTCCACTGGGAAGCGGGTACAAAACGTCAATTCATCATCCCTTCCCCTCCCTACCCTTTTCTCCCCACATCTCTTGATCCTCTTCTCATCGGAAACATGTCTTTCTCTCTTCTTATTTTAGTCTCTGAGAAATCTTAACTATAGGCAAATTTTCCTTTATATTCAAAGGATGACTTGAACTCAAAGGCAAATTTTAATGATAATGAAAACTGAAACAAATATACCCAAATACTTGAAAATAAGCTAAGATAAATATCCCAGAAAAGTCCATTTCCAATGCAGGAGACCAAATGATCATTACATCTATCAAATGCATTCTCTTGAAGACGTAATCAAAAAATGCTAAGAAAGTGAGATGTCAGTTTCCTCATAACCAGATAGCACATTAAAAAATAACATAACTGCAGTTCAAAAATAAGAAATGTGCCAGGCATTATGGTGCATGCCTGCAATACCACTGCTCAGGAGGCTGAGGCAGGATCATCCATGCGAGTTCAAGACCCGCCTGAACTACAGATGAAGACCTTGTCTCAAAAAAAAGAAAAAAGAAGCCCCCTTGTTCATATTTAATGAGGATTATGAGCAGGTGAATATATTTTGCAGTGTAATTTTTTAAAAATCCCTGAGCTCTTTCATCTGCCTTTACATTGTACTTCAGGTCAATGGAGGCAGCCACTGTGACATTGTTCTTGCCCTACAGTACTTCATAAAGTTTCGA
Organism: Dinomys branickii; assembly: GCA_004027595.1. Classification (NCBI taxonomy): domain Eukaryota; kingdom Metazoa; phylum Chordata; class Mammalia; order Rodentia; family Dinomyidae; genus Dinomys; species Dinomys branickii. The sequence continues at coordinate 77,376 of PVLD010004656.1, forward strand.
ATCCTGGATAGGAAGATGTAAAGTCAGCACACTGACATGATAAAACGCCAAATACTTAAACAGATGATGATTTAGATGCAGAGTAAGACACAGATGGATTTTAAGGCCGTATTTTCTTTTAATACTAGAGATACACAACCCAATAGTTGTCAAACCCTAACCTACTGAAATTGCTCAACTATTTCTCCAGAGAACAAAGTAATCCACAAGGACAAACCCATATCCCTTTCAAGATCATCAATTCCAGGGTCAGGTTGCAGAAAGAGGAAAGTGAGAAGCCAGCTCGCTTTGTCTTTTTAAAATTATTTAAAATGAAAAACTGCAAAATTCAAAAGCCATGTACCCTGTGATCCAATAATTCAATTGTTGGCCTTTGGAGAGTCTTCAACTCTGTGTGCTTACCCATTTAACCCACAAAATGAGGCTGCTAAGATAGGTCTCCTAAGTACTTTTAGGTATTAAATGGTGACGCTCAAAATTGCAACAGTGTGCTTGGCAGACATCATGTACTCAACAGATAAAAGGCTGTTATTAAATTATTAAATTAGAGAGTTGTAATTCTGTAAAAGGAATGAGTACAATTTTTGCTAAAATATGGATAAAAAGCAATATAAAGCATGAACCAGTAAGTCAAGCAGAATTGAACATAAGGAATGTGAATTGGGAGCTCAATTACTTACAAAGAAGTCAGGCCCTTCTCATGCAAGACACTGAGGAGGAGTGGAGGAGGGAAGATTCCTAGGCAAATAACGGAGACATGTGTGCTTCCCATCCACCCAGCTTCATCATTACATTGGGCAAAGAGACAGTGATGTGTTATTTCTGTTATATTACAGCATTCTGTGATTCAATAGCATATAAAAGCAAAACCTCTGTTTGATAAACATTCTTGTTTATATGAATAATTTGTAATTCCTGAATTAAGCATGTGTGATAAAATTACTATAAAAGTTATGTTCATTTTCTTCATGATTTTTTTTCTGTTATTTGGATGTGCACATTTTATTTAAGTAATAGTCTTATAGTGGAGTTTATATTTGCATTAATTCTAATGCAAGCCAATTAGAATGTTGATTAAAAACAATTTATTTGATCATATGTCTAGCAGTTCATCATCTGGCTACTCACATGTCACAGTGCTCCATCATCCTCCAGGAGCTGCAATGAAAAGTCAGACAGAGTGTAAAATTGTGTGTTAGCTTTAGGGAGTGCCCAGGAGACAAATCAGAGACAATGATGTGGAAACTTTTAGGTAATTCTACTATTTAGTGGATCATATTCTCAGAAGAAAAAAATGTCCTAATCTCAAGGGATCAACTGGACCTTGAGTCATGAAAGTAATACAAGAAATTGATGATCTGAATGTCCACGGGATCTGTAGTGACTTCAACCTTGTCATTCCTCAGTGCATGAATTTGGTCTTTTCTTTCCTTTTTCGAACAGATTGGCTAAGAGTTTATCAATTTTATTTATTTTCTCAAAGAACCAGCTTTCAATTCTTTAATTCTTCGTATTATTTTCTTGGTTTCCATTGTGTTAATTTCTGCTCTGATCTTCGTAATTGTCTCCATTTTATGGGCTTTGGGTTTTTCTTTCTCTTCTTTTTCTAGAAGTTTGAGGTGTAACATTAGATTGTTTATTTCTGCTCATTCCGGTTTCCTAAGGTGAGAATTCATTGCTATAAGTTTACCTCATAGGACTGCTTTCATTGTATCCCATACGTCCCAGAATGTTGTGTCTGCATTCTTATTTGTTTGTAGATATTGTTTAACTTCTTCCTTTAGTTCATCTGTGACCCATTGGTTGTTTAGGAGGGTATGATTTAATTTCCAAGATCCAATCCAAAAATAGGCACCTGAGATGAATACACTTCTCAGATGAAGACATGGCAAATAAATACATGAAAAAATATTCAACATCATTAGTCATTCAAGAGATGCACATTAAAACAATACTGAGGTTTCATCTCACCCCAGTAAGAATGGCTGTCATCAAGAAATTAACAACAACAGATGCCAGAGGGGCTGTGGGGAAAAAGGAACTCCTCCTCACTCTTAGTGGCAATGTAGACTGGTGCAACCACTTTGGAAATCAGTCTGGAGATTCCTCAAAAAGTTAGCATTAGAGTTCTCATTTAAACCAGCCATTCTCCTTCTGGATATTTTCACAGAAGAATGGAAAACGTCATATCACAGTGATATATGTGCACCCATGTTTATTGCAGCACAAATTTTGTCATTACAAAATTTTGGAAGCAAACCAAACATGCATCAACTGAGGAGTGGATAAGAAAAATGTGGTATTTTTATACAATGGAGTATTACTCAGCTATAAAGAAAGATAAACTCAAAGGATTTTAAAGGTAAATGGATGCAACTAGGAACCATACTCATGAATGAAATAAAGCAGACCTGCATATGTAAACATCGTCTTGTCTCCTGTTATGATTTATGTTTGCATGTCCCCCCAAATCCTCATGTAGTCATGGGACAAGCTTCTAGTCTAGATTTTTGATTGACCCATAGCCCAATGCTGGGATTATTAGTGTGAGTATTACACCCACCTGGGGTGGGTAGTTTGCATACAGTGTAAGGCATGGAAAGAGGCTGTATGCCACCACTCCTCCACTTTGCTTTTGTGGCTTTTGCCATCTTCCACCACCATGAACGGGTGCCCTCTGCCATGTGCCACTCTGCCTTGGAGCCAGCCAAGTATGGACTGAAATCTCCATCATCTGTAAGCTAAATAAACATTTCCTTCCTTAATTTTGGGTGTGAGGTATTTTGTCTCAGCAACAAGAGAAAAGTAACCAAGACGTCTCCCTAGTGTAAGAACCAGAAAGAGTAAAACTGAAAGGCACAATATACTGTGAAAGAGCAAGAAAATGCTTAACAGGAAAACAACTGGGATGAGGGAAAAAGAAAAGGAGGGGAAATACAAACACACATGCACACACATACACAAGATAATAAGGTATTTGTACTAGAAATTTCTATTGGTTTATTGAAAGGAAGTTAATATTTCATTGTTTGATCAGTCTCCCATATTTATATCTGGTAATCTGAGCAACTACTTTGAAAATAACAGTAAGTAATACAGCAATCATTGTTGATTTCCTATCATCTTGTTTTGAAATTCTCTATTGTTTTTATAGTTTTTGTGTTGTTTTTTGTTTGTTTTTGTTCTTGTCTCTTTAAAATAAATTAAAATAAATAAAAATTCAAAAATTAAAAACAAAACAATATCCTCATCTTCCTGGAAGAATGAACTCTAAATTAAAAATTACTAACAGGCATTAGCTGCTATTACTTTTATTAGTTTATATAAATTTAAAATATGCCAAGCTATACTGCTAAACCATTAACTAGAATTATACCTGCAATACTTTAAACCTTATTCAAATACAAAGGTAGAGATGGAAAGTAGAAATTATTATAAATGTATTAATCATTGTAGTTCTACTAACTTATTTTGAAACTGTTTTATTGTTATTTTTATTTTTTCTCTTTAAAATAAACAAGTCAATAAATAATACACTTTCTTAAGAAAGAAAAAGAAATACAGGAAGTGTATTTACCTGCACTTTACCATGTTTTCTATGGCTATCATAGTTTTGGGGTGATATTACAGAATTTGAATGTCCAGTCTGTTAAGAGGTCAAATGTGCCAAGTGTTTGGTCCTACAACATCAAGGAATGAAATCACCAACCACAGTTAGGAAAGTTTTCTTGGAAATAAGGATACTTTCTGGATTTTCAGGAGCAGTCATGAACGGCCATCCACACGTTGTCAGAAATAATTTATCCAGCAAAGTCACAATGTGGGCATAACATGCATGAATCTGCAGTCAAACTATGGGGTTACAAGTACAGCTACTCAGGCAATATTGTTCCAATAGGGAAACAAGTCCTGTAGCAAGGTTGCATGGAAAGAACAAAGACATTTTGAGGAAGGGAGGGGTCCAGGTGCTCAGGTCATGCACCTGACCACCTGATGCCTATCTAGACTTCCTTGTCCTCATGGTCTAGTTACAGTATAATTCCAGGTTTCTAATCACCCCTTACGGAGGCTTGACCATTGTATCTTCATCTGAGGCCTGCTCTTCTTCAGATGCACCTTCAACCACAATTCTGATGATTTATCTATTATTTTTTTTTGTTGACTTCCTCGAGGGCCCATACCCCTTCCGATTTTGCATTGACTCCCCCCTACCTTAGCTGTCCCTATGACAGTACTCAGCTTTTCTGGCCTTTTAGAATGGAGGCTACTTACCTGTGAGAACAGAGCAGTTCTCATCTTGCTGAGCATGCCTTAGTAGATATCCAGGTAAGCAACCACTGGTCTTAAAGAGAGCAGTTCCTTGTGAGACCAGAACAAAAAAAGAGGGCAGAATGTAATTCTCCTGATATCCTGGTCCACGTTACACAGAAAGCAGACAGTTTCACAGGCAGGCTTTCAGTAACATGTAGTTCAGGATGAATTTTGAAGCAGGAGTAGAGGAAGGAAAGAATTTATTCTAATCCACCTACAAAATATTCTCTTTATGAATATTCATATTTTAAGTGGAAGAGGGAGGAATACTGAAAATTACTTTTGGTTGACATTTTTGAAAATTTGTAAAAGATTTTGGTAATTGGTTAATGGGATATAGAATCAATATATTTAGTACATATATTTTTCTGCTTCTAATATGTTACAGAAGCTCATTGGAGCCATAGCCCTAACACTAATTAATTATAAGAATTACCTGGGGAATTTACAATATTCCCCTGACCTCTCCCTGGTCTGCTACAGCAGGATCTCCAAGGACCTCCTTTGATAATCCTCTATGGAGTATTCTAATTATCAGTCAGGTTGGGAAATCACTGATCTAGAAAAAGATTGTAGTGTGCTCTCCATAGATATCTAAGGATATGTATATTCATGTTAAAAGGAGACTGTTCTTTCTTTCTTTAAAAAAATCTGCTTTTAAATGATTGGTTTTACCATTCATTAACTACTTTTTTCTTTATTTCTCTAACATAAATATGTATAACCCTAGCCTTAAGAACTGAAAACCTATATTCTATTTTGTGCATCACCAAATTAGGTGGAATTTCATAAATATCTGCCCTAACGGTTTCTGTATTACATAAACCTTTTAAAACTACTTTTCCTCAGATTCCATCTGAAGGAAAGTTACAGCTGTATATTTCCTAGATCTCTCACCTGACTGGGTCCGAGGCTTCCCACGGCTGAAAATAAGCAATCTCTCTTCTGTAAAGTAAGTTTGCAGCATCGCTGACACCTGTCATGGAAAAAAGAGTTTTCAGGATGCATCGGTAAAGACACAGAGAAGGCTTCATTACAGTCTTTATTACAGCATCTGCTCAACAATGGAGTGTGGAGTGCTCAGAGAAAGAAGACATCTTGTGAACCAGAGAGCTGGGTATATTTAAAGGGATGACTTCATGATGGGTGATCCAGGACCTGGGTTCTTACTGCCAGTCAGGTCCTAGTGTCAGCACCTACCTCTGTTTGAAGTTGAGATCTGCCACCCGCCTACGCTGCTGCTTCCTTGTGGGTGGAGGAATTTAGGGAAAAGGACAGGTCCAGAGTCCAGACTTACAACCTTATTTTGTGTAAGACCTTCTGGAATATTTTTTGAGTAAGTTTCCTGGAAAAGAAAAAGCTTGAATAATTTTTGAATCTTGAAGCTGCAATTACTTGTAATTTTAAGATCTCAGTTTCCTTGTCTGTTTGTATACCTAGTTTTTAAACTCTCTGTCCTACCTCGGATCCATTGGAACAAGTTGGATCATTTCTGGAAGCTCTTAGTTCTTCAGTAAATATAATCAAATTTCCTAGAAAGATTTACTGAATATAAGATTGCATGAATATATTGCTTTCTCATAGCTGCTGACTGAAAATTTATTGAATCCGAAGCAACTTGTAGAATACAGTATAGTAGTTTTTAATGTGTACATCTCTGGAAGAATGCTACCAAATCCCTGCTTGTGAGAATTTAACAGGTTAAATGCTTTAACAGGTTAAATGCTTGGGAATTGTTTTCTGTAAACTCAATTTTTATTTTTATATTTTTACATTCATTTGCTTTCTCTTTTTTCTCCCAGCTCATGAGAGGACGTTTATATATTTATAAATCTGATTTCAGCCTTGATGAGACATGATTGATAACTCAAAGATCAAAGTTTTACTGATATTCTAGAGTGTCTATATATTCTGTGTCTATACATTTCTGTGTCTACATATTTCTGTGATCCTTGAGTCCTGTTATGTTGAGTGCATACACTAGAATGACAGACCAAATGTTATGTGTTTGGGACGCAGGCAACATAGCAGAAAAGAACAAAGCAACAAATATGCACACAAATAAATTGAATGGTGACATTCAAACTGTTTCTGTTGCTAGAGATCAGACAAAGCTCAAAATCCAGAACACAGCTGGAGTGATATGATACAGCCTTGTTTTTTTCTCCCAAGAGGAATAAGTTTCCTGGAACTCATTTTAAGTCAGGAAGCATAATGAACCTTCCACTGTAATGAAGTCCTAGTCATTGGTAAAGGTAAGTGAGCACAGGGAAGGAGTTACTGTTTCAATATACTCATTTGAATTCATTACTTTTATTAGTATATATAAATATAATTATCTTGGAGAATTAGTAAATGTACATATTGTATCATGATCATTTCTGTTAACCCTTCCTCAGATCATACCAGTTTGTGCCCTTAACTCTGGTACAAAGCAAGAGAGACGATAAAAAGTTACACACATATTTTAAAATGATGTAATAAAGAAATGAAAATCCATAACGATTTTTTAGTGCAGTATATTGTATGTAATACACAAAAAGTTCAATTACCCATAATTTTGTTTGTCATTATCAGGATTTTTGCTTAACAGTATGTGAATAAACAAGAATTCCAATATTAGATGTTATACACAGCTGTTTCCTTTGGATATTTTTTGTAATCAGTTGAAATCAAAATGCTCTTTCCAAATTCATTCATTCATGTAATCAACAGCTGTTTTGAAAGTTCTGTGTTGCCAGACTCTGGGGTAGGCATTAAGTCACAACAATGTAAAAGGTATAAAGCGAGTAAGAAGATATATTTCTTTACAATATAACAACCATTAAGACAAAAGGAAAGACCCGTGATGCTAGAAATATCCCTTCCTACAAACTGGAAGTGACTTCTAGGTCAGATTCTCAAGTCTCAGCAATGCCAAACACTGAAAATCGCCAGGTGCCTGCCTGTCATCCCAGCTCTCAGGAACTGAGGCGAGAGGATTGCTCTGAGTTCGTGGCCAGCCTGGACTACATAGTGAGTCCAAGTCAGCCTGAACTGCAAAGCAAGACCTTGTCACAGAAACAAAAAACAAAAAAGGAACAAACAAACAAGAACACCACTAAAAATAATCAGGTTGCAGACAGTGGATACAAAGGAGCCAATGTGGGCTGCGAAATATAGAAAGGGAGAGGAAAATAGAGAAGAAGAGTTAACTTGTTTAAAGAGAAACATTTGAAGACCATGACCAAAACAAAATCGTAAACACTTTAAGTTTAATTGCAAAGGGATCGTACAAGAAAAATAGCTCTATAAACACATTACTCATGCAGTATTAAGTCTATGCATGCATATGTTAAATGTTGGTGTAACTGCACACTGAGCAAAGGTAGATGCAAATGATGTCAGAGACTTCAGAAGTTCAGATTTCTTTGTTATGATTAATGATTATGCTTTGCCTTCAATATTAGGGATGTGATGTGCCTAAGAGATTTATCAATTTCTAAAATGAGAGGACGGGGATTAGAAGGGAGAGAAGGAAGTGGGAAGGGGAAAGGAGAGCGAGAAGGGATAGGAGACAGGAGAGCGGGGAGAGAGGAGAGAGGGGGAAAGAGAGAAAGGAGAGAGGAGAACGAGAAGCACGTGGACTGATAGACCCACTGACTCTCCAGCTGTCACTAAATAGTTTTTAGTTTCACCAGCCTCACAAATACTGATTTAGTTGAAAGGTGATCTCATACCTTTCAGATATTACATGTCTTTTGAAAAACTAGTTCACAGCAAAAATCATTCTCAGAGAACTACGTGTGTTCACGTGTCTCTGCGTGTTGTCCTTGACCCAGGTCCCTCCCAACCCTACACTGACGCAGAGAAGATACCTGACAGGATCAGTTCCAGTGGCCCTGTGGCCAGACACCACAGGGCCAGTTCCAGTCTTCCTCTTTGGTATTTAGAAGAGACAACTCTCAGGTCCCTCTCCTGAAATCTCAAGATAAAAATTCTGTGAATTATTTTTTACTGAATTGAAAGAGACGTAAATGTTATTTGTTTTTACTGTAGCAGACATATTGTTGTGCGTACCAAGCCATGTCCTAGGTGGGTGCATGTGTACGGAGTATGGAATGCATCATGAAAAGTTACATCAGTCCAGAGACAAATGCATGAATGACTCTGCTCAGTGCTTGGCTTCTTAAAATTTTCCAGTTTCTTGTCTTGTTTTCTCCTGGGACATAAATTCATTAACTAAGTTTTCTAATTTTTTTCAGAGAGATGCCATTTGTATCTACATGAAGTCACATGAAATGCACTAAAATTATTTAATTTTTTTACCTTATTTATGCAGTTTGACTTTATTAAAACAATACTTTCAAATGCCCCCCCCAATGGGTCTGGATACACAATAAGACCCATCCTTAGTCCATTATTTTTGAGAAAATAAAAAGTGAAAATTTATGTCTAGTGACATATAATTCTTTACTAGTTCAAGTGTTTCACGAATGTATTACTAAAGAATTTATACATAATCCAATATCAATTAACAAGCTGAATTTATCCAACCTAATTTTGTAAAAGAAGACTTACCTTCCAAACATTGATCTGAAGCACCGTGAAGGACCATATTGTTCTTCACGATGCTGCCCTGCATCCATATCCCTAAGAGTGCTACCTCTCTGTGTGAGAACTTGCTACTTTAAATTATAACTTTACATACCTTATAGTTATTATATAATAGAAAGAATTTGGATATAACATGATTTTGCAATATGAAAATGGCTTTTTAGGGGAAAGTTGCAAAAAAACTACAGGTTAAGTATATAATTGTGGGCAGTTCTGAATTTAGCTCCCGCATAAAATATATTTAATCCATCTGACATAAAAAATCTTTTGCCATATTGTTTGAAATTGTCACAATTTCTTGCATTTTACAAGTGGAAAACCTAAAACCAAGAAGTGTTTCCATAACATACTACTTCAAGTTTAAATAAATTTAATTAAACTTATTTATATTTCATTATATCATTCTGTAGTGTGTGGAATTATAACTATATTCCAGTGAAAAACACTGAGCAAAAAAATACATGTTTAGAACTTTAAAGAAACATCATTTTAACATTTTCTTGTTAGAAATCGTTTTGATGAAATTTGTGTTTATTAAACATAAAAGAGTTTTTTATTTTTTTCTCTTCCTGAACACATAATTCCTAAGGAATTCAAAGTGCATGTATTAGTGATAGTCACAGTAAAAAATTCTGAATATCCAGTGGTTAAAGGGGAAGCGAGGGCTCTGAAAGCCAGGGAACTTGCAGAACTGGGCATCGCCTGACAAATCCTAACTTGCTATTAAAAGTTTTGGGGAAAAAATCTTTAAGAATTTTTTTTCTTTATTATTAAGAAGTAGTTTGGAAAAGTTGGAAGAAAACCAAACTCAATATAACATAGTATGGGCATCATTTAATATGACTTTATTTAATTGTTAGTAACCAAGCATAAGGAAAATAAAAAAAAGAGATTTTTTATCACACCTACCTTCACTGAAAATACACATTTGCCTAATCCTAGGCATAACAAGCCTCCGTTCCACTCCTACTAGTGTCCTCATAGGCGCTGTCTTTAGCAGTCTAAGCCCTCCCTGATAAACTGCCTCGGCCGAGCTCCTGCGGCACAAGCCCCAGAAGCCTTGACAGTCCTGAATATGATGATCAACGCCTACGATTTAATTCGTCTTCAACTGTTTGAACAGCTTCATTAATCATTCCTGCCCTTTGATGGATTTATCTGCTCTCTATCTGGTAAGCAGCACTACACTTTCCATCTAAAACCCCCGTTTTCAGGATCCCTCCTTACTTTACCACAGACTTTCTTGTTTCTAGGCATTACATACGTTTCAGGGATCCTTTCCTCTGCTCCACGCTGTTCCATTTATGTTTCATTTTGCCTCCCATCCATCTGTCAATACCTCCCTGTCATGCCTGCTGCTGTCCGTTACAGTTCTGTTCTGACTTTCACTGAAGTATAGTTTTATGCTTCCGGCCTTAATCAACATCTATTTTAAATGATTTATTGTATTCATTGAAGGGCTATGCTGTATAGAAATTTTGACAAATATTACAACAAACTCTGATTTCATGAATGTATTTTTCTAGATGGCAACCTTCTGTCAGTGTTCTAAGATGTGTTTTATCTTACATCTGTTCAGGCAGCGATTTTAAAAATAATACTACGTCTGTTTTACTACAATATGGCAACAGTCAGCATATTTTAAAAACATTTAAGCTCAAATTACAAAGTTTAAATAAATTTCTAAAGTAGCTGTAGATGGAGAAATGAGCCTTAGAAAATAATCTCTTTTGTGTAAGAACATTTTGTCCAATGATGATATAGCTCTTGGAAAAAATTACTTTATTTCTAACTAGTTAAAACAAGTTGTTAACCGTGTATACAGAATTTTTCCTCTTTGTTGCACCTTAAAGTTTTCAGATGCAGTGCAACCTTTTTTAATGCCATCACTGATCATAAATTTTGGTGAAGAGGCATGCAAGTGTACTAGGCTACGAACCCTTCTCTCATTTCCTCTTTCATTCCCTTTCACTGTTAAATGCTATCTACCCATTAGTTATTCATAAATTATACTATCTAAATAAACTACATAAATGAAAAATTTCTATTCTGGGGTGTGTTGTGCTGTTCTTTGAGAATTTAAGATACATTATCTCCCAAGGCAAAGAAAAGTATAAAATCCTTGCAAATAATGTATTTCTCCTTCAGTTCCTGATCTGATGAAGCAGTCCTCATACTAGAAATCTGGGCATAACAGCCAGCCTGGTTCCTTAGGACCAGAATGTCCTGCCTGTGCTCTGGGAGCAGAGGGTATCTCTAGCTACGTCACCTTCAGTGTGTTCCATAATCTTGATGAGGACCCACATTTTCAGCCTTTACAAATTGCTCAATGCATGAATTCATATCCCGCCTTGTAGGATACAGGCAAAATTACAAGAAACAAAGTTGTTCATACTGTACTTTTAAAATAAAATCTGGCATAAAATATGCACTTATTTAGGTGCCTTCTCTTTTTTGTTTTTCTCCTAAGGAAATGGAAGGAGATGCACAGTGGTGGCTCAGTGCTCAAGAGTAATAAAAAGCCCCCTCCAGAGTCCACCATCACCAGCTGAAAATCACACAGAGAACAGAAACGAACCCCAAATGCTATCCCCACCCCAGCTGGTAATCAGGGTAAAGGTGCTGACTGCTCATTCCTCCCCTGTCCTCGGGAGCGCAGAGCGGCATTCATAATGGGGACACAGGGCAGTGGTGGAGGACACCGTTGATGTACCCACTAGCTAAACCCTGATTATGGAATTAGGAATTATACCTCAGCATCTACTTCCATGCATGTCGGGAAATTCCGTAGATGATGACGAAAGGGGAATTAGTGTTAAACATGACATTGCTCTCTATTAGGAGGAAGAATCCAGCCCATAATCATATCAACTAAGATCAAAATGGAAATGTGTGAGAACAAATTGAGGCAATGGTCCAGTTATGTACAGAGGGATGTTATTGAATTTGTGGCTATTTCGCATCCTCTCCGGAGGATAAGTATTGACTACAACATTTTTCAACTGTCAGTCAGGGCACGGCTGCACAGCACTTTCGTATTCATCGTTCAGCTGTCTGCCGCGCTCTGCACTGATTTAGTGCAACTTGAAAACTTGTGAGAGCTTTGTGATGCAGGGGTATTTTGGGCTATGTATGCCACCATTCATTTGTGCACAAAATTAGCTGGAGTTACAGTGTTTTAAATGTAAGTGTAAAAGACAAAAGACAGCATTGAATCTGACTTTTGCTGTTCTTTCTGAAAGTAGACAGTAATTTGGACAAATACTGAGAACATTCAAGACAAATTACAGTTCCAGTGGTATAATTTTTTTGAAAATCTAGAAAACACATTTATCGTCAAACAAAATGGTTAATCAGACAATACTTAAAAGATAATGGGTCATACCTCTTGGCCCAGCACTCTGGAAGGTTATAGCAGGTTTGCAAATCAGAGCCCAGCCTGTACAACCAGGTGACTTAGCAAGACTGCATCTCAACAACTCCAAATTTAATTTTAAAAAACTCATTAATACTCAGCATAGAGCAACTATAGTGACTTGTGAATGAGGATTGAAACACTGGGAAAATGAAATGTACCTGAATGTTTGTCAATTTTCTCCAAACCTGTTAAAAATACTCATAATGAAGTTCATATATTTTTGCTTAAATCCAGCAATCATCTTGTTGCTTCATTGCAAATGTATTATTCTGGCTGCTGATTTATGCCCAATTTTGACATAACATGTTAGTAATGAAATGATTTCAGTATATTCCTTAGTCTGTACTGAAATTCCCTCACATCTAATATTTTGTGCTGCTCACAGTATTACCTATGATGCCACGTGATCTGGTTTGTCTTTGACCCCCAAATCTTGGTGTCCAGTGATTTTCTCAAGAGTAGTTTCTGTATTCTACTCAAGATGACTACAAATAAAAGCCTTATCTGGAGTGGAGAAATGTGTTATTTATTTTCTGGATATACTAATTTACCATTAAAAATTTGAAAGGTAAATATAGAACCACACATAGTTCAACTCGGTCTTGTCTTCAGAGAATGTGAGGTCTTTCAATATAAATGTCACCTCTCTCCACACAGAGCCATCTAGAGGGAATAATAAAGCACTTCTCTGTTTACACAAAGAATTCTTCCTCCTAGCCTGACACAACAGTGTCACCCCATTGACCAGCGAGGTCTGTTATTATAATGTAGTAGCAGTGGTGAATGTCCTGGGCAAAGATACACCAAAGATGGACAGAGGTGCTACAGTGAAATTCTGAGTACCTTAATAGAAGGCAAAGGGTGAAGCAAGTTGGTCCCCCCAAGCAAGAGGCTGTGGGCTATTGGCTCCCAATGCAATAGCCTGACTTGTCACCCAAAAGATGTATCATGTCCAAGCACACTGCCATTTGTCACAGTGAGACAGCAAAGGCAGGGCAGGAATGTTGCTACGGGTATGAATGAGCAGACATCAGGGATGCTAACAAGCCCCTACACTGCACAGACCCGAAGCATAAACTTGTACCCCATGAAATATCAGTAGTGTTGAGGTTGAGACACTCCGCCATAGACCTCAATCCACATAGAAGTAGAACTCAGATACATAAGAGATAAAGAAATGTTCAACACACTCCAAAACCTGAAAAGCAAAAGCAGGCTGTTAAGTGTGCTGGACCCCAGAACATGTTTTCTGCCCAGCAGAAGTGTTATCCCAGATCCGTGCATTGGCACCATCGCTGTATGTCCAGTCCCCTAGGACAATGAAAGCCAGTGCCGGACTGCGGTAGTGGTTGTATCCTAGTCACCTTTCTGAAATTGGGGCTGCTTATGGGATCCTGGCAGAACCTCACAAGACAAGGTGCAGATAGCTCACCAAATCTAGACCACACCAGGCACAGAGAGAATCAAGGAAGGACAGGAGTTCTGAATAGTAGAAACAGGTCTCAGCACGCAGCTAGGGCACGGCTGGAGCGCAGGACGTCCCGGCCAAATCCCATCTCCATCCTGATGCGGGGCTTTAGAGCCCTGAAGAACGCATTTCAGGTTGGAGCTCCAGGAGCCGTGCACCGGGCACTGGTTCCTTTTTCTACCTCAGGTCTCACCCCCATGTCTTATCCCGCTGCACGTGACGTTCACCTACTGTTGCCAGGTCATATCTCACATCACAGTGTGTTTTTCTTTCAGCAAGAAGGAGGTCTCCAAAACAGTTATTTATTTAGTTACCTTTATCTTATTTGACAATTTCCTGTTTTCCTTCCCAACCCGCTTATGCTAACTCAGAACTTTGGCATCTGTCTACCGTTCCATTCTTATTTTAAATCTCTCCCTCATACACTTTTTGTTTTCCTACCATATAATGCTTTTGCCCATTCTTTAATGAATTATGCGTTTCTTAAAGTTAGGGCCTTACTAGAAGTCCTAAGGTCACCTGCTAACCACAGCTTCCTCTTTATCTTCCCTTGGCTTCCTTTTCATAGGAACTGTGTCCTGGAATTTGTCACGTTATACGCTTTTACATCATCTCGCATTTTATTCCCGGCTCTTACTGTAACTTGGTGCCTACCACCCCTCATACTGTGTGCACCATGACAGGAGCACCCGGGGCAGGAGCAGCTCCTACACCGTCTCCATGGAACCCATCGCATTGGTTCATGAACACTTTTTTCTTTTTCTTACGAACAATTCATTTCCCTAAAAGAACAGCTCCTCCAAACTTTATTTCTGTTTAAGAACTCATCAGGTGCCTAAAGGACCATCACTGTCCTCCTCATGAGAATTAAGTTCCTAAACTGAAGCACCATTGTATATAGAAGTAGAAACAAAAACGAGGATGGGAGGGAGAAGTGGTTGCGACATGCGTCACCCCGTTGATCACCAGGGCTGATTCGGCTGATCTGGCTTCCCCGGTCGGTGTCCCTTTCCTACCTCGATGTCCATGTGCGTCCTTCCCGAAGCTGCTTGCTCGATCAAAGAGGAGGACACCCGCTGAAGAGGAGGACTGTTCCTCTGTCGAGGGTGGACCAGTAGCTGCTCTCTGCTACTAGAACCTCCAAACAAGCTCTCAAGAAAAAAAAGTGGACCACGAGTTCCCATCACTAAGACAGAACATTGATCGCAGTATCTTTACCTGATTTATCCATGTTTGCTAATATTTTAAAACACATTTCTATTGCCGAATACTTCAGTGTGCATTCCAAAATATGAAAGCATTTTTCTACTACAAACTAATTAGTATACCATTTCTCACCTAAAAAGCGATGCAAAAATTAATTAATACTGTCTACCAGCATATCTCCTTATCACTACTGATTTCTCCCAAACACCTTTTTATTTAGTTTATCTAATGAGAAGAGGATCTAGAACTGGAGGGAGAGGGCAGGAAGAGGACAGGAAAGCACCAGAAAGAAAAAGAATTAAAATGTATTATGTACTTGCTAACTCCCTGTGGTAAATGTGATCATCGGATTCAGAAAATATGCAACAATTTTAAAAGTATCTGATCAATTATATTGGACTATTATGTCCCATAAATTTATTTCATGTAAGCAATGGCTCAAATTTCTTGTGGTACTAAATTTCTGACATGAACAATCATCCTGTAAATGGTCCATCTTCTCAATTTGTCTGATTGATTTTTCCTGTTTTTAAAGTGTTGATTTTCCTCATTTTTAAGGTCAATGAAAAGATAAATTTAAAAGACTGGTTATATTCATGTTAAGTAATTTTTATCAAGTGCATTTCAGAGGTGATACTGTGCACTTGGTGTTAAAATATATCAAAATGCAGTGGTGTGATTCTACTACAGTGGGTATTCAGATATTTCAGTGGGTTAAGACTTCCAATTTCCATATCCTACCATACTAAAGACTTAGCACATTAAGACATAGTACAAAATAGTTACATTTCATGAACTTATATATATGCTGAATAATTTTTTTAGCTTTGACGTGTTTTCCAGTGAAAGTCTATTTTAAGTATGCAAATAGTTAAAATTGCCTCATACAAAATTCTTGGAACAATTTATATAAGAAGACTTGGAAACTTTGAGGGAGAAATTTTAAAATCCAAATGATATTAAGTATAACTTTAACAAGTAAGTTACCAGATCTCGTATAGCAAATGACCAGAATGCAGACATACTTGACAGCATATTTCCAGTCAGTCACTGATAACAAATTATGGATTTAGGCATGCAGTTAAGGCTCATTGCTATACAACTGGGCTTAGAGTCCGCTACAAGCTGACAAACCCATGGCAGTTTTCTAAGCCAGTTAGTCAGCACTCTTCAAATTGCCCAGTGCTCATCAAGCAGTTTTGCTTTTGCTTCATATTTCCCTTTTACACTATTCAAAAGTAAAACTTGAAAACCCCCACATTAATTAACCCTCTTACTTACTTTGTGTTTCAGCTCCATTAAATTAGTCAAATCACCTCATTTTTAAAGCCTTGAGAAGATAAATTTAAAAGACTTCAACTGTGAAAGGAGAGAAACACAGCTCACCAGAGAGACTGGGTCTGAAGAGTGAAATAAATTAGCATAAGTATTAGCATTAATTATGTGGGAATTTCCATATGAATAAGTGACTCTTGGCTTTCACTGTAAATTCATTCTGAATGTGGCACCCTAAGGAGAAGGTCAAAGGTCTCCAGCTGCCCTGTTTCCTACACGAACAAGGGTCAAGCTGGCTGGATTACTCCCTCTCTTTCCTCTTCTTACTCTGTTCTTCACTTTCTGAAATCAAAACAAAAACAAACCAAAACCACTTCTTAGTACACTTTCATGTAAAATGTACATGCATTGCATTTTGTGACTTTGCTGCAAGTGTATTATTGTGATATTCAGATTTTACACATGAGGAAACTGAACCCAAATAGGAAAAGATGTCCAGGGTTGCACAGCAGATGAGCAGTGGTGCCAGGGCTGACGCACAGCTCTGAAAAGGCTCCTTGTAAGTAGCGAGGGGGGGTTGTCCTTGTTGTCTTCCGCTGCCTTAAACTGTTGCCCCTCTGCCATGTGCACCCTGCCTTGAGGCCAGCTGACTATGGGCTCAAACCTCCACGCACAGTGAGCTAAATACATCCTTCCTTCCTTAAATAAATGGATAAATAATAAATAAATATTAAGGGAACTATGGGAAGTAAAACAGTCTATAAACTTTTCCAGGCACATTACAACAAAAACAAAATGGTAAGTTGGTTTCCAACAAATTATGTATTATTATTTTTCCAGGAGGCATCCATAGTGAATTATTTCTTATAACAGATAAAATAGTGTGATATTAAAATGCAAATTTGAAACCCATTGTGCCCTTCAATTGTAACCTATGTCAAATACATTCTTTCAAGATGTTACCTTAATGAATATTAGACATTTGGAAAAATGTAATATCAGTACCACTGTAATATCAGTACCACTTATGATATTTGGGAATAGTTTTATGTTAGCCATTAATATTTATAATGTTATATAATATATACCTCCATCTTAGTGTAAACATTTGGAAATAGAGTTACTAATCAAAGGTCCTGAGTTTGTCATGCATACAGAGTCCACTAAAAATATGTAAAAACTTGAGGAAATGAAAAATGATATATTTTTAAGAGATGATGTTATCCTCATTTTGGAAACCTGGCAGGATATCATACATTGCAGAAAGCCTACCACACTGCCAGGTCTTAGAGAAGAAATTAAAAATGCTCGTGCAGTAATCTCAATGTCCAAGGTTACCCAAGTGGTAGTTCACCATACTAATAAACGTCTAGAAGCTTGTGACCAGCGCTTTGAGCTCCTCTTATAGAGGCCAAAGCTAACATCTGTTAACCTCATGACATCATAATAAATTTAATATTAAAATATTTATATAAGTTTTTGTTTTTCTGAAGTGTGTATACACAACTTGTAATTGCTAAATTGTGGAAGCTACCCAAATGTCCATCCACTGAGGACTGGATAAAAAAAATCATGGTACTTCTATATAATGGAGTATTACTCAGCTATAAAGAAAGATAAACTCAAGGCTTTTACAGATAAATGGTCACAGAAAGCATACTCATAAGTGAAATAAACAAGACCTCCATGTGTAAGCAAAGTACTGTCTTACTAGTGTGAGAACCTGAAAGTGAATAAAAATTAGGAGATAGGACAGACATTGTGAAATTAAAGGAAACTGTTCAAAAGTAATGAGCAACTGGGGTGAGGGAAAAGCAAAAGGGAAGAAAGGGAAATTATGTACATATAAAGGGAAATTATGTGTATATGTATATACAGGATAGCTAACATAGTTGAACTACTGACTTCTATCACTTCACTGAAAGGAACAGTTGATGATTAATTACTTAATCAATCTTGTATGTTTCTATTTGTTCTGAGAAACCACTTTGAAGATATCAGTATGTAAAAAACAACCATTGATAATTTCCTACTACTTTGTCTGTAACTATGTATTGCTTGTATTGCTGTTTTGTAAATGGATGTCTCTGTTCATGTTTTCCTTTTATTTTTAAAATAAATTTAAAAAGTAAACAAAATTGAAATGATATTTGCATCTATCAGAAAAAAGAAAAATAGTATAAAATAAAAACCATAGTCTTTCAAGTAGGACTTCCCAAAATTTAACTACTCTTGCCATCTTTTTCTATATTCAAGCAAATTAATGCATATAAATCTATCAAATGCTTTTCAATGGTTCAGATTGAAGGTGTCTCAGAAGAGCAGGTTATTCTATTCACAGTGTACACTGAGGCTATTGAGTCTCAGGGAACATACTGAGGCATTCAGACTCAAGGAGTGACCACCCGGGAGCCCTGATTCCCACCGAGCAGCTTTATCCCTTATCCCTACTCCCTACGGAGGCAGTCTGTGAGATCAAAGCGAGCTCACTGTTTGAAAGCAAAGAGTGATCTCCTCACAGGAAGAGAGGGGCCGAGCTAAGTGATGCTGCTCACACACACAGACTGATTAGAGCTTATTGTGCAACTAATGCACTCTTTCTAACTCCTCGGCTACGTATTTCAAGTTTCCTCATTGAGCTGGGAAGTAACCACATGTGTTCACTTTTTAGAGGACACTAATTTTCCTTCTCTTCTTAGTGTGTAGTTTAAAGGCCTTTGGCCAAGGGGATTATTTCTGTTTGTTTTCTTCTGCCTGTTTTTTCTTACTTATTTGAAATGTACAAAGTCAAGCAATAGAGAGTCGTAAGTACATGTACACAGACAAAATGCACATATATATGTGTGTGTGTATGTATGTATGTATATATATATATATATATATAAAATTGTCAGTCACAATGTTTTTAATTTTTGAAGGGAAATACACACACACACACACACACACACACACACACATATATATATATGAAGGCTTCTTTATTATTTCAACATATAAATGTAATTATTTGGCTACTATTGACTGAAGTTTAGTTAGCCTGAATGTGATTATAGACTTAATTAATTATGAAAGCTAATGAAACCTGAAACAGCAAGGGATTTTTCTTGGTTCCTCACTGTGGGAAATTTGGTCTTTTCTTGGAAGTAAAATCCCAGAATCAGGAGGTCAATTACTTCCATGTTAGCAGTTTCTCAGGTTCAGTGTGGTCCACACTCAGTCCCTGGCATTTCAAGGGAACCAAGTATTTGATTCTATTGATGTGAACTCTTTCTCTTTTGGAAACATACAATCCTAAAAATGCTTGAATAATTTATAGCATTTTACCTAAAGGTCATTTTATTTATCATACTCCATGGATAGAATGCAATTAACGTGAAAAAGTTACAAATTAATATTTTTGTCTTAAATGTACTTTAGTTTCCAGTTCATAGAAAAAGCATTGTAATAACACAGTCTCTCTATGTATTGTGCCAAGTTTTTCCTATTACCTCTCATGTGGGAGGAGGGTTACTAAAAGATTGATCCTAGGGCCTCACACAGGCCACGCATAAGCTCTTCTACTGAGATGCACTCTCTTCCATCCTGTTATCAATATTGTACATTAATAGGATGCATTCATTACAATTAATGAAACAGTGATGATATATTGTTATTAAATGAGGTTTATGTAGTCTTCATATATTTTTAGTTTTCATGTAAGGTCCTCTTTCTGTCCAGGATCACATTGACTTGGTTAATTTTTTTTCATTGCTGAGACAAAATACCCAACACCGAAAATGAAGGAAGGAAACGTTTATTTAGCTTACAGTTTGTGGAGGTTTCAGTCCATATTTGGCTGGTTCTGAGGCAGAGTAGCACATGGCAGAGGGCAAACATTCATGGCAGCAAAAAACAGGAAAAGGGAGGGATCCCAGGCAAGCAGCCTCTTTCTCTCCCTTACCTTGTAAACAGCCTACGCCCACCCAGGGGGCATGTAGCTCTCACACAGTCTCCATGCCCTCCTCTTCCACAGGCTCAGGATGTGTACAAAGTAAGCACCTTGGTTTCCTGTTGAGTCACTCAGCCAAAGCTCTAGACTCCCCAAGTTGACACAATGCATAAACCATAACACCCATCTAGGGTGCTGTGGTCCAACATTCCATGTTAGGATACCATGGTCCAGCATCCTCTACAGGCCCACATTACATTTGGAGATCATGCTTCCTTAAGTTCGTCCCTGTTGCTGATGGAGACAAATTCTCCTTATGTGGTGGTGTTAACAGCATTGAAGAATAAAGTCAATTCTTTTCTAGAATGTTTCATAACTTTGATTTGCCTAATAAATTTCTCATGCTAGAATACTATGACTTCCGAGAGGAAGATTACAGGAGTAAACATAAAATTTCCTTCACATCATAACAATTTATCAACATGAGTTCTTACTGTTGATGTTGACTGACTGAGTTAATGTTCACCAGATTTCTTCACTTTTTTCTGCTTTCCATACAGTGCTCTTTGGATTGAAGTTGTTATGCAAATACCAATGATTACATAAAAAACCCAATAAAGTAGTTTTCAGAGACTATGAAAATATTTTGCTGCAAACGACACCAAAAACTACAAATATAACACAAAATGGAAGAAAATATTTACAAATTATATGCCTAGTAAGACACTGAGATCGAGAATATATAAGGAATATCTCAAATGCAATTGAAAAAGCTGATCAAATAATAATGGAAAACGGAAATCAAAAGCAATATAAGACCCGTGAACCTATTTGAAAATCTACATTAAATACATAAAGAAGTTGAAAATCTTTTATCTGAAATCTTTGGCATCAGACGAGTTTCAGATTTCAACTTTTTTGTCCGATTTTGGAATCTTTGCATATAAATACTGAAAGATCTCGTGGCTGGGTTCCGAGTGTAAACGTGGAACATCGACACATGTACCTTGCTCAAGCAACCCGATGATGCTTTGATATGATATATTTAGTGCACTTGCATTTTGTTTCATATTTGTTAAATGATGTCAGATAGAAAATGGAAACGTGGTTTTGTGACTGCACTAAAAATGGATTTTGGAGACTTTTGGGTTTGGGTTTTCAGGTAGCAGATGCTCAGTCTACAAAAACAAATGCCAGCGTGTGAGGGGTGGGAGACGTCCTTCATCACTGTTTGCAGTGAAAACATGTGCAGCCACTTTCACAAGCATTTTTCAAGCTCTGAATAAAAGGAAGTAACGTATGACACAGTGATTCCACTCCTTAGTATATACCAAATAAAAACAAAAACACTTATGCAAAAACTTTAACCAGGAAGTGCATAGTAGCATTTTCATCATGGCAATAACATTCAAACAACCCCAGTGTCCATTGATGGGTGAATGGATGAGTAAATGTTGTATATCCAAACATCCAGCCACAAAGAGAGTTACTCTTGCATGCCATGCCTGTGGAAGGACTTTAAAGACATTATTTTATGTGAAAGAGGTCAGTCACAAAATGCCATATAAGATTCCACTTATACAGATGTTTCCAAATTGGCAAATCTGTGGAATTCAACAGGAAGTTGGAGATAGTCTAGGGAGGGGTGTGATGGATGTGGCAGCTAAATCTCTCTCAGGAGAGATGGAATTGTCCTAAAATTAAATCAAGATGGCTGCCAAAGCTTGTGAATATATTAAAATTATGTACTGTTTAGTTATGCATTTTAAATGGGTGACTTCTGTGAATTATGTCTCAATAAAGTTTTCTTAAAAATGAGAAAAAAAGAAGTAGAGAGGGTTTTGATCCATAGTAGGCTGGCTCCAAGACAGGATGGCATGGTGGCGAGGTATTGCAGAGAAAAACAGCACATGGCATAGCAGGAAGGAGAGAGAAGTTGGGAAAATATAAAATCTCATGGATCAGGCCTCTGACCAACCTTTACATCACACAGCTAACTGTAAAATCCTTGGTGAACTAATGTGTCTGTGCCCATGATCCAATCGCTTTACAAATAACCCACCTAGGAGCACATGAGGCTTCAGGGGGATATCTACAAATAAACCATAATAAGGGTGAAAGGGGTACATCAAGGGAGAAAAACATCCTTGACTATACTCTGTGGGTCAGACATTATGCTGTGCTGCTCACATAACTTTAGTGATGGTCAGGCCAAATATGACACAGGCTTCTCTACTTTTCATTTTTACAAAAGGTAATTGAGTTCTACAGAATTTAAATAAATGTAAAGAGTGTCAGACAGTACAATCACATTGTAATTCACCAAAGCTCAAATTGACAGCAAAGCTTGTGATATTTCAAACCCACAACTACAGGAATATGTTACTCTGATAAACATCCGTTCCTTTTTATTTTTTCCGGGACCGGGGATCGAACTCAGGGCCTTAGTGCTTAGCGGCAAGCACTTACCCCACTGAGCTGTACCTCCAGCCCATACTCTGATAAACAGAGTATTAAGAAGATAATTTTTCTTCCAACTTTTTGGAATTTATTTTTCTTTTCCTACATGGTAGTGCAAATTTTATTCACTGAAAAGTTTCAATCAATAAGTCAAAACTTGGGGAAGTGAGAGAAATTATTGAACCAACAGATTAGGGTTAGATATACATGTTTAAACAGTTCTTCAATTTGTACAAGTCTTAATGATTGTGTTGTCCATTCTACCTTGAATAAAAACAATAACCTAATACTTGCCTGGAACATCGTGGACTCCAGCTGAGTCTGAGAATTATAGTTATCAAGAAATATCCATTTGAAGTTCAGTAACATGCTGCAGGTAGATAGATACCACTGCAGGAACTAGATAAGACCTTTAAAATATTATTTGAATTTCTGCAAGAAAAAAATAAAAATTCAGAATACAGGTCCTTTTAACTTTTATGACTCAATAATTCATATTTTTACTTTGAAAATTAAATAAAATTAAAATTATTGGTTCTAAAACTTTGCTAGCCTTTTAACACACATGAACAAAAACTGATACTATTATTAGCATGCCAGCTGTTAGACAATTATACACTGAACTGAGTTTCTTTTGATGATATTGAGTAAATTTAGAGTATTTCCTTGACATTCTCTTTGAAATTCTTTCTTAATTACTAATTACTCATTTCAAAAGTAGTTTATCCTCTAACACCCACTGAAGATAAAATTAGAAGCAAATATTTAAGTTGATTAATGATCATAACATATAACTTAACTATTGAAATTTTTTCTTATTAAAGCATAGACACATGTGCTTTGACTTGGCTAGATTAAGGAGTTAATTTAAGAGAACATCTGGTTTTTGTAACTGCCTAGGGGGAGTAGAAAAGCAATAGTGATGGTTGGATAACTCATCCTTACATCTCTCAGTAGTTTAGTATAAAAATATCTTCACTGTAGATACAGTAAAACAACAATCTATTGCTGTTTCTGCTCTTATATGCCTAACAGAATATATGCATATTTCTCCAAATTTCTCTAGTGGAAGGTACACAGAAACCTGCTGTGTGTGTATATATGTCTATGTATCTTAGCATAATTCTTTTAAAATGATTGTAAGTATTTTGAGTACTGTAGCAAAGGTGTATGTGGTAGGAAAAATTTAAGGATGGATCATTGTGTCCCACACTCTGGTGTGCAAGCTTTTCCAACTTCCTTCCTCTGTGCACCTAAACTGTGACTATGCTGAATATCACAGCATAGGTTTCTCTAGGTGACATCAAGTATATATAAGAGATGTAAAAGAATTTTTCAGAAGTAAATCTCATAATCCGTTTATTTTAAACAAGAGAAATAACCCTGTGTGGCTATGGCCTGATGAACTGATGCCTACATGAAAGACTTCTGTCTGAAAAAAATCCTGTCTGCTTGCCTTGGAGATGTAAGCAAGGAAGGAATTTTGCTTCCAACCATGTGAGCTAAGAAGAGGACCATGAGCCTGAAGTCAGACCACAGCCCTTCCTGGCTCCTCTGTGGTGGCTGATCCTGTGAGCTGGATTCTGACTGCTGAATGTGGTAACTGTGATATAACAAGTGTGTACTGTTTCAAGAAGCACTTCATGCAAATTTCTTTCACGGCCTTGGAAAAATGTCCTGCACTTATCCTGTATGAACCAGTGCTTTTTTTTTTTTTTGTCTTTTTGAGACAGGGTCTCTCTAAGCAGTTCAGGCTGGTCCGGAGTTCACTTTGTAGCCCTCTCTGGTCTCGAACTCGCAGCAATCCTCCTGCCTCTTACAGGCATGCACCACCACAACTGGTGAACCAGCACACTTGATAGCATTCTATAGATCACAGACATTAACACTCCTACATGAATTTTAGTTTAAAAAATTAATCTGAAAACTCTTTCCATTATATATCAAGGAATTTTTTCTGTCCTGATGTTCGCAAAATGTTCATTAGTGCAAACTTGAAAAATGTGGCAACCACAGGTAAATCTTAAACATACTTGTTCAGATAAAATTGACTTAAGATATTACTTGAATATAAAAGATGCTGTTCTATAACTAGGCTGCATAGAAAGAGGTTCATTGTGTTCCACTAAAAAATAAAAGAGATACACAGATAATCCATTGAATTTTAGCTTCTAATACTAGAAGTATTTTCCAAGTTGCCAGAGTTCGTGAGGCAGCAAAGAAAAGTGGCTTACACAGTAAAAAGGGCTCTTTTCCGACACATGCAATTACAGAGGCAGAGCTCACAGGAGGCAGGGTGAAAGGATGTATTCTTCTTTAAGTATTATAACTCTACAATAACGCTTGAGAAATTCAGGAATTCTTTCCTGAAGGAGGGCTACAAGGAAGAGAAAAAATTTTATTTCAATGTGGTTTTTAAAATATGTTTTTAGAAGGAAATAGTGAAGTAATTGAGTAAGAATTTCTTTTCATCACAATAAAAAGTGCTACACTTCTCATAGTTATTTAATAGTTTAAAATACAGGATGAAATACAAAGATAGTCATAATAATATTTAACATTTTTACATTGTAAGCATCATTTCATAGAAATAGCAGGTATTCACAAAGCCAATTATAGCCACAAAAAAATACAGAATATATTTTCTCAGAGGAGTTTAGAACCCTTCAACCCTAGTGGCAAAATAAAGTGCAGAACAGAGGCAAGACAACCATGGCTTGTACAGAATAGGAAAACAAACTAGAGTCATGTGACTGTGCATGCTTATTAATTATTACAACTTATACTGAACACTTACAAAGTGTAATGAGTCAATAATGAGCTTATTGTAATCAGTATTGTCAAAGTAGGTGCTATAATCATACAAAGTTCACAAAAGAGAACTTGCCTCTATGTACAAAAGTGTGTTTGTTTTTTGGATGTTGTCTGAACCTTTATGAAGAATTGATCTTTATATATGTATGTCCTTGCATTGAATTTATCAGCAATTTCATTTTC
This sequence comes from Dinomys branickii, assembly GCA_004027595.1. Classification (NCBI taxonomy): domain Eukaryota; kingdom Metazoa; phylum Chordata; class Mammalia; order Rodentia; family Dinomyidae; genus Dinomys; species Dinomys branickii. The sequence goes on from PVLD010004656.1 coordinate 103,035, forward strand.
ACCTTAATTTACCCAGTTATGAGTATTGTAACATCAACAATGAATTTCTGAAATGCATCCAGAATTCATATTTCTCATTTAATTCATTTACTCAATTAAATTCATTCACTCTTTCACTTATTTAATTCATAGACTCTTAATTAAAATTACTTTTATACAAAAGGAAGCTAAATATAAACAGAATACTCAGAACAATTTAACATCACAATATACTCATTTGCTCATTAAATTTATTTAATAGAAGTTAAAATGTCAATACCTTTATTGTATGACACTGTTATTAGGTTTTTTTTAAAACCAACAATTATATTACATACATAGAAAATTGTAAATATTCAGAAAAGTGTTTCCCACTTCTTGTAAATATATTTATTATTATCCCATTCTTTAGTTCCATAAAGTCTATGCCTGATTATTTCCCTAGAAAAGCATAGAATACCCATATGACACTTTCAATAACTGTACCTCCCTAAAAGTCACTGATTCTCATTTTGTTTCTTTGCATGTCTTCCAGAAATTTCCTCTCTATTACATCCAATCTGGGGACTGTATTTATGCTCTCTGAATTCGTCTGCATTGGCTTTTACTAAATAACCATGGACACTTAGTTGACAGATTTAAGAGAAAATTCTCCTACAACACATTTGTTCTCTTGGATGCTCATTATTAAGTCACTTCTCTGAGGCCTTGATCATATTTGCCACCAGATTTTTCTTTGAATTCTGACTGTTCTTCTTGTTCTAGTAACAACAATAAAATGTCTCCCTTTTCTAATAGTTTAATTCAGTTATAAACCAGATACATTACTTTTCATTTCATTAAGTTTCATTTCACTCTCCTTTTATCTTGAAGGAATTATCCTCTCTGGTTTTATCAGTCTTCCCATTTTCATTTTCCCCATTCTTTTCTGATCCTGTGTTTATACAACCTTTGAAGCTTTTAAGTCATTTTAAAATATATTAAATACAAACATTGTGTCAAAGACCCTTTCAATCCTCTTCAGGCCTCGGTGCACTCATTTTATTTGTTTACTTTCTCTGTCCATTTAAGGTGATGGTGTCTTTTCTTTACAGTGGTAGCTCCCATTACCATTCTTTGGTGCTAAGTGGAATATATCAGACCTCATTGGATGAGGCTGACTTTGAGGCTGACTTTGAGGCTGAAATCATCTACAGAGTAATAATCACAAAGTGTGTGATTCGTGAAGCAGGTATTGATACCACTCATGGGAGGCAAGCTGGGCAGTTCTGGGTGATACGTCCCATCTCTCCTTCCTACTTACACATACCCAGAACCACTGACACATAGGTTCCTCTGTAGTTTCACATCCTGGTCTACGATCTGACTAGAGAAGCATACCGATGCTTAACCATTCATCCAATAAACACCTCCCATGCATAACACTGTTTCCTTTGTTCAAGTTTCTTTTTTGCTTGATTGGTGCCATGGTTTGAACATAGTTTAGGTTTCTCCTTCAGATATCATGCGTTTGAAACTTGATACTACATGTGACAATGTGAAGAGATGTAAGGTTTTTTGAGATTGCATATAGAGTGGGTGGCAGTTCTCACAACACTGGAGGTACTGCTCTTGGGAAATACCTGCACAGTACTTATGTTAGTTCTTACAAGAGAATTGTTAGAACAAGCCTGGCCTCTCAGTAGCATCTAGTTTTGCCTGTGATGTAGTACCTCATCTCAAGTACGCTTCCACTGTGATGAGAAGAGAACTACACAGAGCCTAGACAATGATGTTTACAATTTCTGCCACCAAATTCTGAATGAACGAAATAATCACTTTTGATTTATAAAAATACACAGCCTCAGGGATACTGCTATTATAACAGAAACCAGCTAACGTAGTTGATCTCATGGATTATGCAGCTGTGCAATCTGAAAGTCTTTGCTAAGTTCTAGCATGGGTGATCCATCCTTTATGTAGAGAGCCTATCCTTTGCTAGTCACTTTTGTGGTACTGCCTATGGAGGTGCATAGGGCTTCAAACACAGAGAGTTCTTGTGTTTAGTGCCATTCTTGCTGTCATTATCCTGAAATTCCTAAAAAATTCAGCAATTCCTAATAAAGGCATCAGCACTTTTATTTTGTACTAGGAACTGCAATGTATCTGTCCCATTGATCAAAGCTGCCTCATTGCAGTTTACTGTCCAGGTCACAATTCCATGCAGTTAAATTTTAAAACTAAACATTTATACATATTGAAAATGAGACCAATAGAGCAAAGAATACACAACTTATTTTATCACGTCTTATGAGAAAAATAAAGTATCTGATGCTGGGAAAATAACAGGAGGGCAGACAGAGGAAGGAAAAACAAAGGATTGAAATACACAGATGCGGCATGGCCCTACAATGAAGGGAATCTTTATATACTGAACACATGTAACAAACACGTTATAAAAAATTAAATAAATGAGTAAATAAATAAATGTATGTTAAGACACCAAATGGCACAGACCAAAAAAAAAAAAAGAAGAAAAAGAATTGAAAGGATGAAGGTAATTAGAGTTTTCATAATTGTGCAGAGGAAGAAGGGTTAAAGGGAGGAGAAGGGAGGGGACGAAAAAGCACTACGATGTACTGCAAACATCTCTGCTTCCCGTGATGAAGGTAATCATTATGCACCACCAATGAGCACTAATAAAAAGTGAAAATAATGAAATTAATCATCTGTCATGTTAACTAAGAACCAACCCATACATGTGCAAACATGCAAAAACTCAAAATGTAGTAAAAGGTTTTACAATGTGATAAAATGACATGATCAAGAGATCCCCAGTCACTGCTCGTGAGAGCTGTCTTCTCTGCAGGACAGTCTCTTTGCAGCTGCTGTGCGCCCCTCCTCTGCTCTCAGTGCACCAGTTACTCATCTACTGCTTACATCCAGCTTATCACCATTGAGTTCCCATACACCTTTCTAAATATAGCCATTGTTTTTTCTTCACTGCTAGAATTAACCTTATTTTCATGTGCTATTATCTTATATAGCTACCTAGACATATCAAACCTATATGGAATGGCCTGATTAAAAGTATATGAAGCACTTAATATGCATTAAAGGCAGAATACTGTCTAGTTTTAGAAAATGCAAAAATGTGGTGGCAAGTTAATAGAAGATCCTTAGCTTCTTTGTTCAGATCAATTGCATTTTAATAAAGACAGCTTTTACGTGCAATCACATCTTGCAGATCCTGTGGTTACTGGAGCACTATGCATAGACAGGCATTTAGACTTCAGGAGTGAGTACTTTCTCATCCAACTCCACAGCCGCCACGGAAAGGCCTTTTTCTGAGAGCATTATGATTACATACAGGGTGCTGTCTGATCAATATATTTCTACTCAAGAATTCCAGTTACTTAAAGTGATGATCTTCCAGAATATTCAATACTAGAATCCATTTTAAAGCCTTTGTATCATGTAAATAAAGAGAGTGATCTACAAACCACTCAACTGAAAATGTGGATTGGAATATGCAATTAAAAAGTGCTGAATTTTTGACCCAAAAAAAGGCAGTTGCACTGCCTTCCTCAAAAACAAATAAAATTACATTTCTAAACCCCAATAGTCAACTAGAGCTAGCATCCTACTGCAGTTATCAAATGTCATGGCCTCACTCAGATGAATGGATATAAAGTCATACAGTAGGACATTATTGAAAAAATTTTAAAAATAAATGTCTTAAAGTTGAAATAACTAAGTACATCATGAAGTTTTTTGATAGATACTTTTCTTCACAGAATAAATTCTCTAGAGGAAGCAGCTGAGGAAGAAACCATTCTTTCTGAAACTCAGTTAATACATTCTTTGTACAAGGGGTTTCCTGTGTGCACATGTGGGGTTCTTCTTTTTCTCCTTAGGGAGCTCCTGATACTGCCAGTCAAAAACATTCATACTCTTACCTTAAATCTCAACATCACTAGATGAGTGAAACTAAATTACATTAAATGTGAACTCAGCACTTCTTGAGCTTCCGTTCATAGAAGATTACTCCAGAGTATTGAGAAAATGCAAGAAGAGTGAACATACTCCTTTTTCCCTCTAAGGACCTGGCTTTAACCCTGAGTACTTGATAATAAAGTATTCCTCAGCAGTCTCTGATCTGAGAGATGTTTTCCACCTTAAAGAAATAATCTTTGACCTTATGTATTTTTCCACGCAGCAATAATTGTTCAAACAATGGTGGGAGGGCTTTTAATGAAAGCTGATATTTAAAAATAATGTTGATATTTTTCCATTTCTACAAAAATTAAATAAGTATATGTGCCTAATTATAAAAGTAACTAGAACAAAATAAGAAAACATCATGTGCATATGAGTCAACAGTTTGAAATGTGTTATTAATGAAATAAATTTCAAGCCATCTGTTTTTCTAATTTGGCTAAACTAGATTATAATCAGTATGAATGGATCAGCCGAGAAACATACAAAACTGCTGCATATAAATGAGTCACATATAATGATTCCCTACATATTTAAAATAAGAATTTTATGTACCAACTCACTCACAAATGTACTATCAGATAATTTTCTCTGTTTGTTTATCAACACAAGTTAATATTAGGAATATTCTCACTTTACAATTGCAGAATTCAACTACCTTTCTTCACAATTAAGTCACTGTGAGCAATTTTGAAATTTGTGTTGTCTGCCCAGCGAGACACAAAATCCCCAAAGGAATGAATCAGACCCCCAGCTCACAAATAGCTTGTAAACTTTCTGGGAAAGGAAGTAGCTACACGTAGAAAAAGTGAACTCTATAAAATAATTCCAAAGCATTGTGCAGAAATTTGGTAATGATTAATGCCCTATATAATTTACATAGTTAAATAATCATTCATGCACAAATTTAATAAGTGTGTGTGCAGACTTGTTATTTTCTCTGAATGGTTGGAACTAAACTGGTATAGCTCTACACAAAAGTCTAAATTTTCTCTATTAAAAACATTAAAATCAGCACCTGAAAAAATGTGTAGCAAATTATAGGTGTTCAATCAATATTTATTAAATAAAAAATAAGGGAGTTTGAATCCCTCTAAAATAAGAAGACATTTTTCAGTCCGTCAAAGCACATAGTTCTGCAAGCATCTGGAACTAGATTTTCTAGTTGCCATGGTTGCCTATTGCTTAAGCTGAAATATGGTTAACACTTTTGGCATTAGTAGTAACAGTGTTTATTTTATCATCATTATTGATTTTCTGTCCAAGCCTCTGACAGCTCACTGGGAAAGAGGGTGCTGTGACAGCTGTCCAAAGCTCACTCAGATAAAGAGTGTCACACTCTGTCTCTATGCCCCAAATGCTTCTTCTTTGTCTTTCTCAAGATTCATGCCCACTTACCCCATTCTTAGTTGGTTCATTTTCTTTTCTTTTCTTTCTTTTCTATTCTTCTCTTTTGTTTGGTACCGGGAATCAAACGCATGACCTCAGGCTTGCCGGGCAAGTGCTTATGCAGCTGAGCTATATCCCTGGCCCCACTGGGTCCATTTTCATCCAGGGGTTGTTTTCTACATAGGTGCACATAACATCTGAATCTTTGCCAGGCCCTGAAGTCTGGCTTCGGAAATCCACCCTTGCCCAACAGTGCCCTTTATAGTATTTCCTATTAGTTCTCCTTTTCCTATACTTTACATTAATAAAGCATTTTGTAGCTCACTGACTTTGCATGGACCGATTGTTACTGTTTTCGATGTCCATTTCTTGAATCACTGTCTTTGCATTTCACTCAAACTTCAGGCACATCCTCAACCGGGCTTAAGTTCTGGTAAACTCCGTGTAATGCTGACAAAATTCAAGCGTGAGGAAACACAACAGCTGAAGACCTCTAACTTAGCTCAGGTGAATGAACCTGGGTGTTCCTCACGGAGCAGGACATTCCCTAACAAAATGACAGGAACAAAATTTTAGTCCTGAGCAATTCTGTGCAAGTACTAAGTAGCAGTCTGATTTAGGACTACACCGAGCCAAAGAAGTGCAAACCCCTTTGCTGTCTTGTCCTTAGTATCACTACTCAACAGTTAAATGTCTTCCTTATAAATATTCATAACAGAACTGTAGGCAAAGGCATGTTCTCCTTAACCACCAGCAACATAACTGTTTTAATTCCTACCACTTTTTATTTACTTCTTTGGAGAATTTTATATGTCACCTACTCTCATGAAACATCTTCTTCTGAGAAATGCTGTGTCTTCTGGGAAGTTTATGACAGGGAAAATACCGTGCAAGAGAACATGAGTAAAGACAGCTGTGTCAAATGTTGAATGAAGAGTCAGAATCTCTATACAAACATTTTAAATATAGTTTAATCAATCAGAACCTAACCAATTATACTGTTTATACTTTACATAGATACCCAGTGATATGCAATGAAAGTCTATTGCTAAATAAATCTAAAAGAGCTCATAAAAATAAACATTATAAAGTAAGACTTCTGCAGACGTTTCTAGGTCCTTACACTGGGCATTGGAGGAAGTGAGGTGCCGCGGGGGTGGGTGGTGCTATGGCTGAGCTCTTCCTAGCAGCCCAGCATAGGAAACTGTAACACAGAATTATAAAGGCCAATATTATGGAGGTGCAGGGGGACCAGAAGCTTGTCACTGGGGAAAAGCAGGAAGCAGCAGTGGGGGGCCCACACAGAGCCAGAGTTGGGGAGTGAGGTGACCCTGCGCTGTACTTCTGCACACCGATGCACGATACAAAAGGGCTCTGGTGGGGCTGCCAGTTTATTTGAAGGGGTTCGGGGCAAACTCCGGCAGCAGAAGAGTCTTGGGTCACTTCACTGACAATATCTTGGAGTGAATGAAGAGAGAGTCATCCAGTCATAGTAGACTGCTGGCAGTTGGGAAACAGACTGGAGAGAATTTGGATGAGGGGTATGAGCTGGTACCACTTAGACTGTCCCACAGGCCATGAAAAACCTGTCTCAGCCGAAAATACAAAGGACTCAGACTGACCATAGGTCTGTGACTGACAGTGTGGCCTTGCCCAGAAGCATAAGCAGGAAACCAGCCTCGGCCTGCAGCGGGACAAGGCACTCCTGCGAACCAAACACCAACACGTAAGAGGAGTGAGCAGTGTGGAATAGAGGAAGCTGTGAGAAGTCTGGAAGGAGCCAGCTGTACACAGTTGAGAGCAGCCCTTGGCTTTCCCTACCCGAGTGCACCACAGTAAGCGGGAGAGCACTGCAGAGATGATCACAGTAAGGAGAAGTGGACATGTAGAACACTCTTCCCTGAAAACCAGTCTCAGCCTCCACACCCAGAATTCATGATAAGCCCCATACCCATCTTGGAGGGATTGCACAGCAGATTTCTGGGATCTGACTTGGACACTACCACAGATGAATTTTATTAGACACCAGAGGAATCATTATTTTTCTTTTTCTTTGTTTGATTGGATTTCCCTTTTCTGTCTGGTTGTTTGTTTTTTGGTCATTTTGTTTTGTTTTGTTTTTACTATTTAGGTTTCTTACCTTTGTTTTTGTTTTCTTTCATTCACTTCTTTCTCTCTTTCCTTAACTATCTCTCTTAATTTTATGATATTTTCACATAAGTGAATATTGTCTCTTTTTTCCATTCACTTCACTATTTTTTGCTTTTTCTTTCATTCTTTCTTTCCTATGCTTTTGTCCGGTTTCTCAAAGCTAGGACAATCATCTTTGCCCTCCATCTTGCTTCTACTGTATTTGTCACAATTCATCTCTTGATATTGCTCCCTATCCCTCTTAAATCACCACCTCATGCACAAACATTGTAAAAATCACTCTACTTAGGGGAAAGCCATTGCACACAAGTTCCTAGTATATGTTGATTTTGTTTATAACTGCAGAAGTTAATCATATGGTTAAAGGTACCAAGTTAATAGTTGCCACATTTTGTTGTTAGCTAGTCTGTGTTTCATGCTATGGCTACTGATAACTTTACCCCTTTAGCTAGGATGTCACACCAGTTGTAATCAGTTTTTCTCCCTTATTCATTCAACAATGTGATTGTGTGTGATCATAATCATTACCAAAATCTAGCATCAAATGACTGTGTGTTAGGCCAAATACATAGCAACTACTTATCCTTAATAAACTGAGGTTTTGGGGACAGACACAAAGTCCAAGAACCACCTACACCTAGAAGACATCTCTGAGGGACAGTTTCCTAGGGAAGCTTGAATCTTAGTGATAAAGCTATCTAGCATAAGACACCTACAAGCATCAACACAGAAAACACAGTAACAGTATAAGTATAAAATATGAAATGACAGGATGCAGAAGCAAAATGCAATCTTAGACCTCCAGCCATGCTGGACAAATCCAGAGTGAAATGAGATAGAGGAAATCAGAAGCCACCCATGAAAATATTCTGAAGTAATGTGAGATAACAGCAAAAGTTTTGTTTTTTTTTTTTTAAAACCCAAATGGATGAGGCTATAGAAAAAATAATTTCTCAAGTAAATAAATGATGAGCAAAATGAAAGACATTAGAGGAGATACAGATTTTTAAAAAAGAGAGAGCTTAAGAAAATGATGGAAATCATAAATGCACAACATAGGAAAGAAATTGAATCCATGAAATAGATCCAAACAAATAGCCTGGAGATTAAAAATTCCATTACACATATAAGAAACAGATTGGACAAAGGTGAGGACTGAACATCAGATCTAGAAGATAGGATTGTTGTTAGTGACCACAAAAAGAAAGGTATCTTAAACATAGCAAGGGGCCATGAAAAATCAATCCATGAGCTACAAAATTAAGCAAAGCAGAATAACATATAATTGATCAGAGTCAATGAGAAAACCAGAGATAATGGAAATGCCATAATAAATACCAAAGAAACAATGGCAGAAAAAAATCCCAAAAATGTATAATTTAACATACAAATAAGGGAAAATATATAACTCCAAATAGCTATGGCAAAATGAATCTACACCAACCCTATAATAATCAAGGATTCAGAAATTCATCACAAGAATATTAAAACTGGTTAGAGAAAAAAAAATCACCTATAAAAGAAAGCCAATAAGAATCACAACAGAATTCTCAACACAAACCTTTAACTCAAGAAGAGTTTGGAATGAAGTGCTACAAGTATTGAAATAAAGCAACCTGCAGCACAAGTTGATGTACTTTGAAGAAACACCCTTCAGAATTAATGGAGAATTAAGGTACTTTGACACAGAACAAGTGAAGACACTCATAACCACTAAACCAGCTGTACAAAATGTTCTGAAGGGTAGTTTAGAAAGAGATAACAAAGATCATAATTCTAATCACAATTCAATAGAAATAGGGAACCAGGCAAGACAAGCAATCAAAAAGAGGAGAAAGAAAGGGAACCAGCAGCAGGAAAATAATATGAGAAGAATGGGTCAATACATTGCAGGTATAAGTACCCATGTAAATGATCTCAGTTCACCAATCAAAAGAAACAGACTGGCAGAATGTATCAAGAAGTGAAATCCAGCAATATACTGCAAACAAAAAAACCACATTTGACTCAAAAAGTGATTCATAGACTGAAAGTCATAGGTTGAAAAATAATATTCCATGTGACTAGAACCTGGACAAAAGCAGGGGTAGCTATTCTATTTACAGAAAATGTGAAATTCAAGCCAAGCCTGATCAAAAGACATAAAGAATGTCACGATATATTTGTTAAGGGAAACTTCCAAGAATAAGAGATAACAATTATCAATATATATGCACCCAATGCTAGGGCACCCAACTACATACAACAAATATTTATAGGCATGAAAATTCAAATAAGCACTAACACAAATATAATGGGGAACCTAAATACCCCACTGTCTCAGATAGATGAAGTATACAAAACCTCAGCAAAGAAATATTGGAATGAAACCAAACCTATGAACAAATGGAGACAGTAGATATCAACAGAGTGTTCCACCCAACAATACACACTCCTCAGGTGCACATAGCACATTCTCGAAAACAGACCACATACTAACCCATAAAACATGCTTAAGTAAATGAAAAGTAACTGAAATTATTCTATCCATATTATGTGACCATAGTGCAATAAAGTTGGAAGTAAAGAAGAGCTTACATACTATCTACAGTTAAACGATAATACTGACAGAACATACTGTAATTTATGGGATGAAATGAAAACTGTCTTATGAGGGAAATGTATAGCAGTGAATTCTCACATTAAGGAATCAGAATGAGCTGAAATAAACAAGTTAATGGTGAGCTTCAAACTTCTAGAAAAAGAAAAATAAAGCAAACTAAAACCTCATAGAAGGGATGAAATTATAGGGATAAGACGAAAAAATAAAGCAATTGAGACTAAGAAAATAATACAAAGAATACATGAATTGGGGAGTTGGTTCTTTGAAAGATTAAATAAAATTTATAAACACTTATCCAACCTTATCCAAAATAGAAAAAACAAACTTATATTTATTCAATTAGGCATTACATGGGTAAAATCACAACAGATCCTGCAGAAATCATATCCTACTTCAAGACACTGTAATTGAATAAGATGGAAAACACAGAAAATATGGACCAATTCCTAGATGCATATGAATTGCAAGAATGAATTAAAAATATATAAATATTCTAAATAACCTGATATCAGTCAGTGAAATTGAAAATTCTTAAAATCTCAGCAACAAAGAAAATCCCAAGCACTGATAGATGCACTGCTGAATTCTGCAAGAAATGTAGAGAAGAGTTAATGCCACTACAGCTGAAGCTCTTTAGTGAAATTGAAAAGGAAGCAATACTCCTGATACCATTCTTGGCAGGAAGTATACCAAAACTAGAGAAGGACCCAACCAAAAAAAGAAAACTACAGGACAATCTCCTTAATGAACCTAGATGAAAAAATCCTTAAGAATATAATGGCAAACACAATACAGAAAGTCATCAAGAAGATTATACACCAGGACCAAGTAGCATTCATCCCAGGGATGCAGGGATATAGGGTTCAACATACAGAAGTCAATGAATGTAGTACTCTATATTAAGAGCACAAAAACCATATGATCTTCTTAAAAGGTGCAGTTAAAGCATTTGACAAAGTCCAACACACATTCATGATAAAAACCCTACAGAAAATTGGAACAGTTGTCTTTTTCTGAATCTAAGAAAAGCTATCTTAGACAAATAAACACCCAGCATCATACCCAATGCTCAAAAACTGAAAGCTTTCACTCTAAATTCAGGAATAAGATAAGGATGTCCACTATCACCACTCCCACTCAATATAATGCTAGATTTAATGAGCAAATTCAACTGCATAGCTGGATATCAACATGCAAAAATCAATAGCCTTTCTGTACACAAACAGCAAACTCACTGAGAGATAAATTAGGGGAAGCACATCTTTCTCAATAGCATCCAAAAAAAAATAAAATAAAGAAAAGAAATACTTAGGATCAATCTAAGAAAGGAAGTAAAAGGTCTACATTGAAATCCACATTACTTTCACAAGGAAGATCAAAGAGGATATGAGCAAATGGAAAGATATCCCTTGTTCATGGGTAGAAAGAATTACCGTAGTGAAAATGGCCATACTACCAAAATTGTTATACAGACTTAATATATTACCAGTCAAAATACTATTAGAATTCTCCACAGAACTATAGAAAACAGTCCTAAAATTCATTTAGAAACAGAAGACACCAGGAATATTAAAAACAATTCTGGGCAGTAAAGGGAAATCAGGAAACATCATAATCCCTGACTTGAAATTACACTGCAAAGCTGCTGTAATGAAAACAGCATGGTATTGGCCAAAAAATAGACTGGAGGATCAACAAAAGATATTAGAAGATGCAAACACAACTTCAAACACACCGAACTGCCTTATTTTTGACAAAGGGACCAAACACATTCACTGAAGGTAAGATAATCTCCTTAACAAATGTTGCTGGGAAAACTGGCTTTCCATTTGCCAAAGACTGAAACTAGACTCATGTTTCTCACCACTAAAATAAAAATAAGTCAAAGATCTAAATATTAAAACAGTAACATCAAATCTGCTGGAGGACAGACTAAGTAGAACTCTTGAAGATATAGTCAAATATTTCATGAACAAAATCCTGACTTCAGGGGAAATACTACAAAAATCTGAAAAGATAACTCATAGAGTGGGAAAAAGTTTTAGTCAGTTGTCCCTCAGACAAAGGACTAATATCCAGAACATATAAAGAACTGAAAACAATCAGAGTCCCAAATTTAAAGACCTGATGTGAATAAGAGCATCAGAGATGAACATATTTCTCAAATGAAGAAATACAAATGGCAAATAAGTATATGAGGAAATTTTCAACATCACTGGTCTTTCAAGAGATGCCAATAAAACAACAATGAGATTCCATTTCACTCCAGAAATAATGCCAATTATATAGAAATCAACCAATATCAAATACTGGTGGGACTATGGAGAAAAAGGAACCCTTTTCTACTGCTGGAGTGTGGATTGGTACAATCACTGTGGAAACCAGTGTGGAGATTCCTCCAAACTTCAAATTAAGGGTCCTATTTGACTCAGCTATTCTCCTTCTTATCTTCCTGGAAGAATTAAAAGGATCATACCACTGTGGTATATTCACACCCATGTTTATAGCAGCACAGTTTGTAATACCTAAATCTTGGAAGCAACCCAAATCCCCATCAGACAACATATGGATAAAAAATACATTTTTATACAATGGAGTATGATTCAGCCATAAAGAAGGATAAACTTGAGAGATTTCTAGGTAAATGGATACACCTTGACACCATACTCTTAAGTGAAATAGATCAGACACACACATGTAAATATCACATTATTTCCATGGTATGGGAACCCAAAAGAGTAAATAAGGATAAAAGTGTACAACAGGCACTGAAATAGTAAGAAATTGTTCAAAAGGAAAGAGGAACTAGGGAGTGGGGAGGGGAAATGAAGGAATAGAAAGAAAAAAATGATAAAAGTATGATGAAGCAGAAACAGAAATTTGTAAATAAGGAGAGGAAGAGGGGTTGAAGGGCATGGGGGTTACTGGGGAATTCCAGAGGAGTCAGGGGGTAAAATACACAGGCACAAATTCCCTATGGTTACTATGATCTTCATGTATGTCTAAACTTCATCAATAAACTTAATAAAAATAAACATCATAAGTGAAGAGAGCATCTCATTGTTTAATTAGAATCTTGTAAAATATTTTATGAAGTAATGGTTCACTTTAATCTTGGTAAAACCTAGATTAAATCAAGTAAAGTAATTATGTAATACCTGTTTGATTAATCTGCATTTGTCTCCTTTTCTTAGAGTTACCCTGGCAAAACCTGGAGTTAGAGATTTATATGTAAGAAGTTTGTTAATAGTACCCTTACCTTTGAATAAGAAAGACTGAGAAGAGTCAGATTGTTCAGGGAAATTAATCCACCTAAGATGGGGTGTCCAGGTACCAAATGACCATATCCAGAGTCTCTGCGCAATGTTAGGGTGTTGCTTCAGAAAAGCAGACCTCAGCCGGAGGCCCTCTCTGTCTGTACTCACGTAAGCCACTTCTCTAGCTGTGAGCTAATCTGGGCCGGCGTCCTGACCATGAGTAACTTGGTTCTCCTTTGCTGACAGCAATTCCAGAGAAAGACTTGCCTGAGACCTAAATGGTCATGAAGTACGATTAATAATATCAGCAAGGAAGGAGCAGGGGAAGCAACTGGAGGAGGAGTGAAGGAGGAGAGGGGTTAAAGGAAAGAAAGAAGCTGCATTACATGCAGGTGCCAATGCCCCGTGATGTACCGCAACCATGTACTAATACAGGGTTTTTTTTTTCCCCAAAAAAGATTCACCTAAGCCTCGTAGCTGCCCCTTGTCCTGGCAGCTGAAAGCACATGTTGTTCGTCCCCCAAGGGTCTCCTGGGTGACAGCCTTGCTATCTACTCTACTGTACCTGTTGCTCACATCAGATCTGATTTACTGCATGAGAAATTTCTGGGGAAAAAACTCTATTTTTGGTCTTTTTAAAATAGTAGCTTACGATTTAATAGATATTCGGGGAAATTACACAAACTACTGAAACGTATTACGTTAAAATTACCATTGCGCCCCATCTCTATCTCCGTTGTCTTTGGAGAAATGCTGCACCTCTGCTTGCACTTGTGCTGCTTCTAGCGACCTAGTTGCTGGCGCTGAGCAGCCTTCAGGATTCTCAGTTTTGGTTATCAAAGTGCCCCAAGTCACTGATGCCATCTTTCTTATACAAGAGCCACTCCGATTGATCACAGGAGTTTGGAGCATATAATTTCCTGCCTACATTATAGAAAAACAAACCTCTTTCTTCTGGTGCTCAGAGTCTTTTCTGCCAATAGCTGGTTTTCCTTTTCTTTCCTCCCAAGCTTGCGGTGTGAGCATCCAGGAGTGAATGAGCTCCGGCCCATTAGAACTCTTGCTCAGGTGCCGGCAATAGTACCCCACAAGATCAGGCCTCTGAATGTGAAGATTTAGATTTTTCCATCTAAATAGCCCAGAGACACAGAAACAAGGCCCAGCATTCTGCAAGTGCACCACCAAAGAGGATGAGGAACATCAGCTGGCCCTTGCCGGGTCCACTGCCTGGTAGCTGATCCACGGATTCTACCTGCGGAAAACAGCTTTATGCAGTTATCACTTCAGGTTATACCTATCTCATTAAATTCATGTTTGATATATTTTTACACTTAATTACTCTGGCTATTTCTCCTTTGTCCTACAGGGACACCCTTTCTTTGCAGAATAACACCTTAACCTGTATCCTCAATTATACTTTGTGCAGGTTAAGTCACATCCCATCATCTTAGGAGCACTGACACATCTGAATCCTAAAACTCATAATACCCCATTTTTTGTAGCCAAGACTCTGACCTTGGCAGTCCCGACTGGTCAGGGTTGTGATTGGAACTTTCTCTGCTATGGTTATAATTCTCCTCTGACTGCAGGAGATAAGCACCTCTCTGTATGCTGCCAAGGAATCACTTTGACTTCTAGCCAGTACAGCTAAAGTAGCTTTAATTGACAATTAATCACCTCCAGCCTTTTACTTCCTATCTCTAAAACATCAGTGACACCCGACTTACCTGTGTGATTGCATTGTACTTACAATTATTACTTCTTAAATCTCCCGAAGGGCTGAGCTATTGCAACAACTAGTGTGATACATTTCATGGGTGTCCTTTATCAATTTTCAATTGGCAAATGATTTAGCCATTGAACTTCTGTGACAAGGCAAAAGACATTAGTGACTGACCTACTACCCATGATGAGGTTTTTATTGCCAACTATTCCAAAAATATTCATAGAGATTGGCTCATCGTATGATTCTTTGTATTAAGTGTATCGGCTCAGACTCCTCAGAGAAGTGCATTGGGACTAGGATGTCGAAGCACATGCAGGAATATCACGAGGTTGTACTGAGAGAGTCTTTGCATGCAACATATTGTGGACAAGTAAAGAAGCAGCATGGGACAGTGGAAGGAGTTAAACGGTGGTACGTTCACCACAAGGCTATTAGACAGTTCTATAGCCTGTCAGGGTGTCCCTTCAGATTGGCCCACCTCGAGGCAGAGTCTTCACCTTCCTTCTACCACATCTTACCTAATTCTTAGGACTGTTCTTTGCATACAGTTTCTTATGGAGGAGGAATGACATGGGAGATTAAGTTCTCTGAGCCCAAGAGCCTTTCTTCTAGAAGCATTTAGCTGAAAGCTGTCCGCTGCCAAACATGGGCAGATGGGTACTGCATTACTATATGCTGCAATCACCCGAAGAGTTTATTTCCTTCTTCTTTCTCCTTGGTGTTTGTCTCATTTGCTGTCGTAATGGTGCCTTTCGCATTTCCTTGCCCACAAATGACTCTGCTTACTGTCAACAGTAACAGTCACCTGACCGCGTGGACTCACGCACCCAGCCCCCTTTGCTTGTGCATGTATGGTCGAGCACGTTTGCAGCGGGTGTGAAATTATGCAGCCCTGGCCCAATACAAATCCACGCTGCACAACTACAATTCCTTCACAATTATAAGCACGAGCATATGAAATCACCTCAGGCAATGCTTTGACAGATCCCCAGAGTATTGCTCAATTCTGCAGAATACTAGGAAATGGCTTTAAAAAATATGCTTCACTACCCAGCACCAGAATACACAGACAGAACTAAATCAGGACTCGAGTGAAGTAAATTCCTCCTCCTGCAACTTGACAGTGTTATGAAATGATAATGAATGTTATGTGTAACTAACAGCTTAAAATTCATACCTTTTGAGATATTTCTTCATGTGAAAAATACTGTTAAATGCATTGTATAAAATTACATGAACAAAGTCATTAAAATTCTTATCTCCCTTTAACCTCAGAAAAGTGTCAAAAACCAGAATGCTATAGGTATATTTTGATTTAGAAAATAACGTGGAACCTACTATGTGCCGAACACGGTGCTAGGAAGAGGATGTGTGGCAGCATGAAGCAATGTCAACACTCATTAAAATTATAAGTAGTTTTCACTTCTTCCTCATTTGCTCAATTTTCTCATCCTATCTCTACTATATCACCTAACAAAAGCCTACTTCAGGTCAATATGCCTTTCTTTACCCAGTCCCACCTTATAGCAATTCACTTGTACAGCATTTTCTTGATTCTTCTTTTGCTGTGTCTTTTTTCACCAACATCTTTTTAAGCCTTCAATTTAAACTCCTCAGTTACTGGAGGAATCCTGTAATTCTTATCTGAAGCATTTGATGCAGTACTTTTTTACATGTATTTGTTAAAAGTGTGAAATAATTTATATGTATGTATTCACCACTGTGGGCAGGCACATACGAACTTACGGGTTGATAATTACAGTAATGTGTCCGAGTTTGCTTGGTAATTTCTCAAGAGTAAAGAAAGCTGATTCATCTATGAAAAAATGTAAAATAACACTTGATTTCATTTGACACTTTCAGTAATTTAGTAATGATTTCTGGAGTACCAGCTTGAGAAAATGCCATAGCTGTTGTGCTCAGGGTTACAAGGCAGAATTAAAATGGCCCATTAACTCAGCTTGTTCTTAGCCTGCTAGGATGCCATGTTGGCGTGGATCAGCCTCTCTCTCTCTCTCTCTCTCTCTCTCTCTCTCTCCCTTTTCCTCTCTTTCACATTCTCCATCTTTCTTCTGGTTCTATGGATCAAATGCAGGGCCTAGAACCTGTCTGGCAAGAACTCTTTTGCTGGGTTACATCCTGACCGTACTATTTTTTCTTTTTCTCTTTTCTTTCTTTTGGTACCGAGGATCAAACTCATGACCTCAGGCTCGCCAGGCAAGTGCCTATGCCGCTGAGCTGTATCCCCGGCTATTTTTTTCTTTCAAAATATTTACTTTATAGAACTTTTTGACCATTTGATTGTAAACATTATATTAGGAAAAGAGAAGAACACAAGATCTAATTATAGTTTTTTCTGTGATTTTTAAAATAAAGTTTGCGTCTCTAAAAAGGGCTCCAAGTTAGTAAATAGAGCAGTGTTCAGAACGCATCCGGCTAGTCACCATTTGCTCAGTGGGGATGTCACATATATATGTACCGGTTGTTCCTGAAAGAACCACAGACTAAGCTCTGCGGCCCTTGTCATGATATTTCGTCCTTCCAACCACTGAGATGAACAGTCCCTCTGCGCCTGTGTGCTTTTGGCACTCCCACAATGTGGACAGAGTGGAAGCGAGGCGCGAGCACCTCTGCACCCTTCAGTGTCCCCTTCCTAGTGTGCCCGTGGTGGGAACCTCCTGGAAATTCTCTGGTTGTTGAAAAAATTTAAATGAACTTGTGCCCTTTTCGTGTGCACTTTCCTAGTAAGTTCTCTGGGTACTTCTCTGAAAGATGGAAAAGCAAAGCTAATTCAGCCAAAATATTTCTATTTGATGTTGGACAATGTTATTTTTTTTCACTGTTTAAGAAATTTTTATTAAAGCAAGAGTTATATAATCCAAATTATGTTTCCCTGCTCAGTTATCAATTCTGTTACTTAAAACAGAACAGACTTCCTGAGCTCTTCCACAGTAAGAATTACAAAATAAACTAATTTGAAGATACCAGTATGTAATACAACAACCATTGTTAATTTCCTCCTACTTTATCAGAAATTCTGTATTGCTTTTATTGCTTTTGTGTTGTTTTGTAAACATCTGTGTGTTTGTTAATGTTTTCTTTCTTTTATGTTTAAAATAAAAAAACAAAGGGATATTTTAAATTTTTGTACTTTGCTGAAAATTCTTTTCCCAGGCTCTGTAAAACATTAATTTGCTTTTGTACTTTACCTCTTTCTTTTTTGCTTCTAAACCAAGTAATCTGGGGTTAGTATTATTTGCTAGACCTGGAATTTGCTCGGCACATAAGCTTCAAAGTTTCCTTTCCCTTTTTATTTATTTTATATTTTGCAACGTTATTTTTAAAAATTTCATAGTATCTAAAGTTTTTTGATGTTTAGATATTTTTCTTCGGTGAAGCACAAGTTTCTTTCCATGGTTCCTGACCATTTTTAAAAGAAATTATTTTGTGCACTAGTCTTCAGTGGGCAGAGTCAAGCAGACAGCAGTAAATGAGGTTGTGTAAAACGGAGGGACACACTCCTCAGCGTGCCTTGCTGGCCCTTTCTTTCTTTCACTCACTTTGTGTCACTGATTTCATCAGCCTTGCTCCATCCTGGGACCCATGTACCTGAAATCTCATGAGTACAAGGACTTGTGCCCCCCGACAAATGTCAGGCTCATGGCAGCCTTTCCTTCCATTTCTCATTCTTACAAAAAGATTTTTCAGTCCACCCTCATCCCAAAACTATGCCAAGGTAGTGGAACTTTCCTTTCTCCCAAGGTCTACCTAGGATCTCTTAAGTTCACTACACTCTAAATGTTGCCCTGTGACAGTGGAGCAAGTCCTATCTTTGGGTATCTTCTCTTATGAATGTGCAAACACTGTGAAATATGTTCCACTTTATTGGATGTAATGTTGCGATCATTCTCCTATTCATTGCATACGTCATAACTCTTTGCTACCTTGTTATGTGCAAGGAAAAACCCTATCTGTATCCCTGCTCTGTACACACTAGCCCCTGCCCCACCTCATCTCTCAGTTTTTACAATCTAAAAGTATCCAGACATCACCCATGACCTTAGAAGGGGAGAACTAAATCAACCCCATTGAGAACCTGCATGCCCTGAAGATGCATTGGACTCAGCTTCCTCTGTTTACACTCTATGGTCAACAGGATAGGGCAAATCTAGAACTTTATCAACAGCACAGTTTATTCTCTTGGGATAAGGTATTCAAACCCTCTGTCTTTTTTGACTGTCAAGGCTACCTTTTACTTCACTTTGGATTTGGAAGTAGAGCCTGAAATTCACAGAAAGCAAACCCTCACGAAGGGAACACATGCCATCAAATAGCTTTTCAATTCAGTGCCCCTCCCCTCCCC